>MNCI01019654.1:280586-307359 GCA_015680685.1 Gnetum montanum
AAAAAAAATAAAAAAAATGAGGATTCGAAGCACACCCCTTGGACAAAATAAATTTGAAAAATGCATGGGTCTTTACATGGTGTAATTTCCATTCAAAAAAAAAACATGGGAATTCAAAGCACACTCAAACCAAATAAAAAAGGCTACAAGCACTAGTTATGGAACTTGTCTTGTCTCCTCTAACTAAGACCCTTTCTCACTTTCTACTTTCTATCCAATTAGGAATAGTGGTTGTTTTGTGGTAGCATTCTTGTGTCTCAGGGGATGGACTAGTCTTAGAATGTTGATACGAAGTCATTGAAAGTGGTTGGTTTTAGTCTGGATTGAGGATGGATCCTACNAAATGAAAAACTCACGAGAACAATCCTACACTCAAAAAATAGAAAAGCATAAAGAATATTGCATCCCTTTGAAGCCACACCCTGTCCAAACCTTTGATTCTTTTCCAATTCTGGAAACTACACAAGTTACCAATTTATTAAAGTTGCATTAATGAAGAAGGGACTGCACGTTTCCAAAAGAAGGAATACCATAGAGTATGTGGGTGGGTGGATGATGTGGACTCACTGCCTATTACATGAAAAGAAACCATGTCCCAGTCATTAGTAATGACTTTCAAAGTTAGAAACCAAACATCAACAATCAAATTACAAATGAAACATACCACCATCAAGTAGCACATTACCATTGTATTGAATACCTTATTAACAAAAAGAGTAGATAAACACATCAAACACTAGCAAACATAAAAGAAAATAAAAGAGTGAGCAATAAATATTAAATATATTAATGATGGTGTGAAATAAAAACTTAGAAAATATCAATAACCTAAAAAACACAAATATGTAAACAAAGATGTAAAATAAAGAATATGAAAACAAAAATTTGTAAAACAAAAAATGTATAAAATAAAAAAGTCAAAAGATTGAGGAGCCATGAAAAATGTTAGTATGGATGGCTATCTCCCCCATAACTGAGTTGGAAGGGGGAGATCTGAAAGATTGAACATGGTTGTCCATCTGGCAAGGTGTTTCTTGAGTTGGAAGGCTTAGGATCATGGAAAGGTTTTACTTATTGGATGTTGACTAATTGTTTCTTGTTTGGGTTATCAGGTTTGTAGATGATCATGGCCCCAGATGGAAAAGTCTCATCAATAATGTAAGGTCCTTCCCACAATTTGGTTCCTTGGGATACATGTGTAGGATTCTAATAAAGAACCTTGTTTCTTGGTTGAAACTTGACTTTTCTTATTTTGAGGTCAATGCATTTTTTTTTGAATGCCTTATGTGTTTCATAGGATGATAGGGCCATTAACCGATTTTTGTCTAGCAAGTTGAGATTCATTACTCATTCTTTCTGTGCTAGACTTAGATTTAGGTTAAGATCACAAGTTGTAGAGAGTGTACGGAGCTTGGATTGGATGGGCAATGTTGGTAGTTTTCCGTACATGAGCTCATAGGGAGAATAGCCTATGGGAAGCTTCCATGTGGAGCGATAGGCCCAAAGGGCATCATTTAATTTGGTGCTCTAGTTCCTTTGGTATTTGTTAATGGTGCATGTTAGAATTTTTGTAATCTCCTGATTAGTGACCTCAACTTGACCATTAGCTTAGGGTGATATGGTGTTGTGAGTTTATGCTCAACCCCCAAGAGTTGCATCAATTTCTAGAAAGTGGCACCTATAAAATGAGTTCCATTATCAGAAATTAATGCATGAGGCACACCAAGCCTATTTATGATGTTTTGTTGTACAAACTAAGTAGTAGTGATGGATGTATAGTCGATGACGATTGCTACTTTTGCCCACTTGGTACAATAGTCATTTGTGACTATTATATACGCCTTTCCATTTGATAAAGGTGCGATGAGATCCATAAAGTAAATGCTCCAATATCAAATGGTTCAAGAGGTTGAATCCATTACTGTGGTCCCTCCACTCTAGCTGTCATTCCACCATCCCTTTGGCACCAATCACAAGTGCTGACGAAGTGGTGTGCATCCCTAAAAATTATTGGCTAATAATACCCTACCATAAGGATTTTTATGGATGTGCATCTCCTAGCATAATGGCCCCCACAAGGGCCTTCATGAGCATCCTGGAGAATGCACAATTGAGTTGTATCAGAAACACACCAACATACCAGGCCAACAAGATAGACTTTGTAATGGTTTCCATTAATTTCCATAAAATGCTTGACCTAGTGAAGAAACTGTTATTTCTTTCTAGCGTCTAGCCCTTGTGGTAGTTCTTATTTGAGTAGATAACTAAGGATGGTGTCATACCATTTTGGTTCATCAAGCATTTATGCATTAATAGCCCATGCAAGGAGAGATTCGTTATGGAATTGATCAAATAAGGAGCCCTCTTTCTTCTTATCATTCCATCTTAGTCATGATAAGTGATCTACGACCACATTCTCTACACCTTTTCAATCTACCTTCCATCTTAGTCATGAGATTGAGCTCTTGCAAAATCATGAGCCACCATATGACACGAGGGCTTACCATTGGTTTATTCATTAGAAACAGGATGGCACTATGATTTTTGTGCATGAACACTTTATAACCAAGAACATAGTGCTTGAACTTCTCTAATGTGAACACCACTACCATCAACTTCTTTTCTATAGTGCTGTAGTTCAGTTTTGCACCTGTAATGTTCTGTCTTACATAGTGAATGTAATATGGATTTTTTTGATCATCCATCTGCGTAAGTACTGCCCCCAAAGCATAATTCGGTGCATCGGTCATCACATGAAATGGTCTAGACTAATCAGATGCTTGTAGAGTGGGGGTTTCGACAATGTTTTTCTTTAGTTGCTGAAATGTTATTTTACATGTAGGGGTCTAGATGAACAATGCATCCTTCTTTGTCAATTCTACCAATGACTTGGTGATTTTGAAAAAAATTTCAATGAAGCATTAGTAGTAGCTAGTATGACCAAGGAATGACCATACTTGTTTAACTGTTTTGGGTTGGTAGGTTATTCCTTGGATGACCCTTATTTTTTTAGGCTCCACCTCAATTCCTGCTTTTGAAATATGATGCCCCAAGGCTATGCCTTCCTAGACCATAAGATGACCCTTTTGCTAATTGAGGCAAAGGTTTGTTTCAACACATCGTTTTAACACCTGCTTAAGATGGTCCAAGGCTTGCTTAAATGTAGCTCTATAGGTAGAAAAACCATCCATGAAGACTTCTACCCCACTACTAATCTGTTGTTGGAAAATGCTAAGAACTAATCATTGAAATGTGGCTGGGGCATTACATAGACCAAATGGCATCTAATGGCAAGCCAAAGTTCCCTAAGGACTTGTGAAGGTCATCTTCACTTGGTCCTCTAGTGCAATCTAGATTTGGTTATAATCACTATAACCATCGAAAAAGCTATAATAGCTATGCCTAGAAATGGTGTCTAGCACTTGATCAACAAAAGGTAATGGAAAATGATCTTTGAAAGTTGCCATGTTGAGCAACCAGAAGTTGATGCACACCTGTCATTTGCCTTCTTTCTTGGGTACAATCATGAGTGGACTGACCCACTCACTATCTACGATAGGGTAAATGAATCCTGCCTTGAGGATTTTTTCAATTTCCTCTTTAACAATCTACTTTAATTTAGGATTCAAACATCACTGCGACTATTGTTTCAGCTTAACAGTAGGGTCAATTTTTATTCGGTGCTGGCATATTTTTAGATCTATCTCAATGAGTTCAAAATATGACTAGGCAAAGGCTACTAACCATTTTTCCATAACCTTTATCAACTTTTTCTTCTATACTATAGCAAGCATGGCATTAATGATGACTGACCTTCCATTTTTCAAGAATACATACTCCATTCCAGCTTATAGTGTCTTCAATTTGAGGGGATTTTGTTTAAAATCATCAGGAATTTCTAGCTCTTCCTAATTGACATCATCATTTGCTCCTTCGAAGAGCTGGTGATGAACTTGTTTGAGTTCATCCATACTTACAACATATTCATATGTTAAGCCCTCAGTAGGTTCCATGCATAATGTATTTCTACTAGAATCAGTAGTCAGCCATTGGGTGCCTTCTTGTTTTGTGGCTACTGTGTACAAACATCTCTGGATTTCAACTTCTAGTACACACTGCTTGCATGTAGAGATAAATGTTTACTTTGTTGACCATAACTTCTACACACAATGACACCCTGAATCACTATACATGATACATGGAACCCTCTTCTTCTTGATCTTTCCAAATTTATTTTCTCTTGATATCTCCAAGGAAATATCTTTATTACCCATTTGGCATCAACGGTATGTAACCACACCCTTCCCATAATAATTGGAAAGTTCCCCTTGTAGTTCTCCACTTTCATTACTAGAAAATCAATGGAATATGACCACCCACAAACGATGGTTACAATGTCCTCTACTAGTTCCAATAGAACTGTGATGGACTAATCTACCAGTTCCAACTGGATGTTGCTCTTCTTCAAGGAAGGAAGGTTCTACATTGTGTACATCTCATGCAAGATCAAATTAACACCAAAACTAGAGTTAAGAAGAGCTTTAAAAGGTTCATTCCCAAAAATTTGCAAATATACTAGGGGACTCCCATGATTAGCTAATTTTTTGGATAGGTTACCAACTTGACTCCAATCAGATATATCATGGGTCAGCATTACAATATGGATTTGAGAGGGATTTTGGTTTGAAGGCGACTCTGATAGATGTGAGATAGAGAAAGGTGGAGGAGCAAGGTTCCCAACCACTAATTTGTTTGAGGGATTTTGTGGACTACGAGGTTGGAAGAAGGATCTTTTCTTTGTTCATGGTTTTGACTTGCTTAGTGGGTTAACTGGTTGTAGATTAACTACCCTCATAGCATTCCTTTATTGTGGTTGTGTAGGAAATTTACCCTGCATGGGTGGAGCAGGTGGTAGCTGTGCAAGAGATGGTGGAGTAGGTGCAAGGATAGGAGGTGCATGATGATAATAGGTGGCATCCCTCCTTGGATAGGATGATTAGTATGCTTTAGGAGGGTAGTGGTGAGGTTGGTAAGCATCAACATGACTAGAGGAGTCCCGTGGAGATAAAGGTTGCTAAACATAGTAACCATAGGGTTCTAGTTGTTGGTAAGGGTATTGCTATCTTGGAGGTGGTAATGCCCACAACTGTGGTTGTAGCCACTACTGGCATCATTTGTAGGATTGCGGTGGAGTTCCACTTAGATAGTACTCGTGGTTGGTGGAACTATCGAGGATTTTCTTGGGTGTTTTCCTTTGTGAAAGTCATGGATGTAAGGCATACACCCCAAATTCCTACAAGTGTAACACAACTGGGCAACATCCCTTAGGATGTTCATACTAGTAGACGTCACACCTGCCATCATCATCTAAGTCACTATCCATAGCCAACTCTATCACAACTATTTTACCCTTACCCTTAGATATGCCACATTTAGCTTCCTTACATCTTTGGCGCTCATGCTCATCACTTTTCTCCTTGGACTCTTCAGCAATTTTTAAGATAGCCTGAAACCTATTGTCCATGGATCCCATAATTGATCAACCTTAGCCATGATTTCAGATTGCAATTTGTAGAGTGACAAGGTTTTCTAATTAGCCACCTCATCTCTAGTGAATTCATCCTCACTATCACAAAATTGAACCCTCTTTTTCAGATAGAAGGGTCCTTGTTGTATTCTTCTACACTTTTGCATTTTCTCAATTCTCCCTGCTCCTTAGCTACCTACTCAATTAATTTTTGAATCTGACGAGCACTTAACTTTGTCAATCTCCCTTGGGCATAGACGCCAAGGTTTTTCCTAGTTTTAGATCGTAACTCATCTATGATATGGTAAAGCTGATCAAGCTAAGAGTATCCATGGTTGGGACACCTATGCAGCAAAGAGTAGTATCGGCCAATAATAGCATCCAAGGGCTCATGGTTTTCTTGTTTCCACCCTTGAATTTGTTTCCTTAGATTAGATACTTGAGAGTACGTTTGATATTTGTCATTGAACAATTCCAACATCGTACTCCATTATTTCATTGATTTTGGTTCCAAGGATCGATACCAATTTTCTACCTCCTTTATGAGTGGCCTTAGAAATAATTTTAGTTTTTGCTAGTCATTTTCAATATTCTACAAGGCACATGCATCTTGGAAGGCCTAAAGATGATTCTGCTGATTGGCATCATATCCTCCCTCAAACTAAGGGATGTTGTTCATGTCCAACCTTTTTATTCTATTTTCCTTCATGTGCCTTTTTGGAATCCTCATAGCCTCTGCAATATTCAACATGCCCCAAGTACTAAGTAGAGGTTCATCAAGGCCATGATGATGGTTCCTACGATGTTCTCTACTAGCCCTTCTTTTTTGATGCTGGGTCTCTCTGGATTGCCCATGTCTTTAGTCATGACTATCCTGACGATCCCTTTGGTTTTTTTGGTTCCATTGGTAACCTCCATCATGTTTATTTCTTCTACAACCATGATCTGAGCTAGACAAAGAAGAAGAATATGATGATGAAGGAAAAGAAGAAAGAGAACTTACTCCACACTAATGCCTATCATCCTTCCTTCAATGCTCACGACCATGATCATGATCATGATCTCCTTTGTTCCCATTTTCCTGACTTGCTTCTCCAAATCCATTTTTGTCATTAGATCCATTTTAACCAGAACATGGGTTATGAATTGTGGATTGTACATTCTGGTTGAGGGCTCCCTGAACAAATTCAAAGAGAGGAGAACCACTAAAGAAGTGGTTACTTCCATCAAATGGATCAAACGGAGGTGGAAAAGTATTTGAACCCTTGCCCTTCAAAAGCTCATGTTGGTGCTCCAGTTGATGATCCCTTAATCTTTGTGCTTCAATAGGATGATAATTCCTTGAGTTAGTATCTTGCATCTCATATTCTCCATGAAGATGTTGAAGCCTATGTTGTATGAGCATTAGCTAGGGAATTATTGAAACAAATTAGTTAGGTGGAAACACAATGTTGCGTTCCATATCGTGCCACTACAATAGTTTATCTTGATGTAAGATGAAGGTGAAGTCAAGTACACACTCATCAAGATGAGCATATACCATCAATATTGCTAAGGCACCTGAACTACCCTGGGCAAAGATGGGCTCCTATGAGAAGAAGAAATTTTATGTTAATGAACTTATAGGTAGTATGCAGTTAAGGTTTAATTTAAATGTAATAATTTTTTTTTTCACATGATTTGACTCTTAGGGTTTGAACAATGAGGGAACTAAGTTTTACTTGGTTTAGATAGCACAAGTAGAACTACAGTCCCCAGCAATAACACCAATGATGAGCTACGAGGTACCCCTATGCCCAACCATACGAATCACAAGCATTCATGTGCAATTCGGTCAAATTCCACAAACTATAATTACTAAGTACGCCAAAGCTAAATTGTGTGTGTGTGTTGTCCGTTCATTATCTTCCCAATCCCACTTATGGAGTGCAATTGTATGGTTAAGTGTGACTGAGGTGTAAGATTTTTATTATTTTATGTTTTATCAATTTACTTACCTAGAATAAGAATGGAAATAAGAGAAACTAAGTGCTAAGTAAACTATGGCCTAATCTAGCCTAACACAAGTAACCATTCCCACTTCTCAAACACATCCTAAACTTTATGTAAACATTGTTGGGTTGTCCAATGCTAATTGCTTTGGACATACCAATTGTCACACATATGTTTGAAGGGATCGTGCTTGTGTATTTTAATGAGTTCTTGTTCAATTAAAATTAATTATTTCATGAACAACATTAATGTAAATTGCATGAAATCTCAATATATAAATGCATAAGAAAGAAAGTCTCAAGTGTTGAAAGAAATGAATCAAAGAGTTCTTCTTTATTGCCAACACAATGATGTGTTTAAGTACACCAATGCTTGAATAAAAACCCATTCACACTTAGACCTCCTACTGTGGGCACTTGGAAAATATTCTAACTCTCAAATGAACAAACTGCAAGAGTTTCGCTACTTGACTACCAAAAACTACCCTTAATCATGTGCCTAGGGACTGTATTTATAGACCCAGGAGTAACCTTGCAATATCAAATGTATGATATTGCATCTTGGGTCATGATATTGTGTACTCGATATCATGACCACCCTAATATTGGAGTGTATGAAAAACATGATTTATTAGCCTCATATAGAAAATATGAGCCAACCACCTACTTCTCCAATTTTTACCATGGTCATCCAACTATTAGCATTTCCAGGTTTGCATAGCAAAGATTGGCCAACTCCATATATGTCATTTCTTTGATTTGAAACTCCTTCAAGTAGATCTTCACTTTGTTGTAGGCATTAATCCCATTAAGGATGGGCTACCACATCTCTTTTTCTTGATGGAGTTGCTAGAGGACTTCATTAACTTTATCCTTTTTCATCTGGATTTCTTTTTCATTAATTTATTTTTGCAAGACAAACTAGTCCCTGTAGTGATTTTTCACCCTTTCAAACTTGAGAGCTTCGTTCTTCTAGGTAATGATTTCAATGGTAAACTTTTGTTGCAAGGTGCACACCTCCTCCATTGATAGATTTCTATTCTTTGTGGCCAATTTTCTCAATTCAATGTTGACTCTAGTAAGCTACTCTTGCTATTGATGAATGAATTTTTGCATTTTATCTCTTTGAGCATCAACATTTTGCAAGTGACAATTTTGTGCAGTCAATGTCTCATTTTTTTGGTGCATCTGATTTAAGTGCTTTTTAATTAAATGTGTTTTAGCTTCTACCATGGACTATTTAATGATGTTCATTACTGCTTCCTCCTTAGCCTTTTCAAGTCATCCCCAAAGTTGTTTGATAGCTTCATCTCTTGTCATTGTCGGGCTAAGGATTGTTTGCTCTGCAAGTCAGGCACAAAGTTCAGCAAGCTCCATGGCCAAGCATTGATTTCACTCTTAGGCCATTTCTAGTCGTCCTTTCAAAACAATGTATTTTCCCCTTGCATTCAGCAACTTTGACTGGGTTGCAGTGATGTTCTCTGGAAGATCAAAGATATCTAGAGTTGATTACCAGGTTCCCACCAGTTGTTCTAGTACTTGTTTGTGCTAAGCTATGTTCATTTTTCTACTGATCATGCCTATGGACATCTGCACATCTTGGAGTGCAAATACATCTGGTATAGACATCACTAGTGCATTTAGTACTTTATCTACATAGTCAGCTACCACTTCTACCACTGTTTCTTGCCCTTGATGCTACATCACCAAGATAGTTACCTCTTCAACTTTCTCCAACCTTACCAAGAAAGTGGTAGCATTCCTAGAGATTTCTAAGAATAAATGATGTGTCACTAGTGAAACTATCACCTCCCAAGTGTTGGAATCTGATCTTGAAGGTAATTGCATTCTTCGAGAAGAGAAAATGGAACCACCCCTCTCCATCTAGCTAATTGTTTGAGCTACCTCATTAATGTCACTCATTGCTAGCCAATACACAGATGGATCTACCCCACTCATTTCTGCTTGCTACTCTTGTTCACTCAAGAGATACTCTTGAACTTGTTGCAAATGCTCAAGGACTGCATGGGCCTCTGGTGTTGTCTCTTGAGTGGGTGGTGGTGGCAGTCACTCCACTTCTTAGATGGCAACTGGCATTTTTTCCTTCATTATTTCTACCCATGAGGCCAAGGAAGTATGCCTGAGAGCATCATTGGAATAGCGAACAATACCTATCCTCTTACAAATTTTTCTTATCAGGCATGAAAAGTGCAAGGTACTCCTTCCATGTTTGTTCTCCTTCAAACGCTTCTCAATCTCCAAATAACTTAGTTGTGGAAGGTTAACAGAAAATTTCCTAGTTAGAGTGGTGCATACACAAGCGGAGAAGGTAGTCACCTTACTTGGCCTCATTGTTGGATTGAGGTGATAGGCTGCAATCTTGAAATAAATTTTCTCTGCCAATGTAACCACGCCATACTCCTTATGGTCCACCCTGTAACATCACTGGGTCCACTCCTTTTTCACCTTAGGATCACCTTTTGTTGATATTTATGCCAGTTGTGTTCCAATGTTAGGTAATCCCAGTGCCTATGCAATGGTCTCCGCTAAATAGGACACTTGAACGTCCTTGATCTTCATAATGGACCCTGGCCTTTAGATATTCCAGAAGAGATAAGTCTCTCCCATGTACCACTCCCCACTGGTCATGATGATTGAACATATGGGAGAAGTTTGCAATTATGTTTTCACATCTTCTAGAGCTCTCTCCAAAAATGGCCTGAAGTTTATTTCTTAAAGAACTAATCTCTAGAGCTCTCAGGACTTGATGATGTCTAGATAGGCTTGAGTCAAAGTGATCTCAAGCCTAGGTATAGGTCTAGGCACTTCTCCTCATTGAGATTGTTCAGTAGGCACTTCTTCTTCTAGAATTTGTCAAAAAAATTCCACTTCCAGTTCCTCATGAAGAGGTCTCATTGCATGGATCAACTCTTATTGTTCTTGACCTTATTCTTGCTAACCCCTTCCAGCTCTAGGTTGTTTCTCCCATGGTTGCAAGGGTTCTCCTTCCTATAGGTGCTTTTGTTTGGGTGCCATCTATAATCATAATAGAACCATGGATTAGTAATCATTGTGTAACCCTAAAACAATTGGGATACCTTAACTCTTGAGGGTAGTTACACTTGGCTAAGCTATGATTACGGCTAATTTAATCAACTTAATTGTTATTTCTATTTATTCCTTATCATTGATAAATCATCTTGGAGGTTGTTAGAAGGGTTAACTTGGAAAAAGTTGATATTTATGTATGATTAAAGTTACTAACCTTTAGGGGAGTTAGAAAAAATTTTCAAAAATTGCATAAAAAAACCTTAAGTTTTGTAACCCCCATGATAAAGATCTTACCTCTAGTAAGTGCAAGATCAAAAAATGGAGTGATTTGGACAAACGGTTTGAAAGTTATGGGCTCTAGAAGGTTTTGGGCTCTAAAAAATTGAAAAAATTCCTCATGTGTTATGAGCAAAGGACAAAATTTCCAAAGTGTTCAGTGGTATATATAGTATTTTTGTATTGCATTGATAAGGCCTCAATGATGGGGCCCTATCAACAAGGTTGGTTGCATTGACGAGGCCTTGACGACGTAGCTGTTGACCACCATTGACTTTCATTAACTTTGGTCAAACTTTCAAAAGACAAGGAATTTTTTTGATGCAATTGGGATCAAATGAAAGCCTAGAAGACAAAAAATAGTATGAAATCATGAGAAGAGGATGTTAAAGTTCATAAATTAGAAAAAATGGAGAAATTTTGATTTTAATGGATGAATGCAATGAAAGATTAAGGAGTACTGAGCAGTTTACATAATGGGAA
Source organism: Gnetum montanum (assembly GCA_015680685.1). Taxonomy (NCBI): domain Eukaryota; kingdom Viridiplantae; phylum Streptophyta; class Gnetopsida; order Gnetales; family Gnetaceae; genus Gnetum; species Gnetum montanum. The sequence goes on from MNCI01019654.1 coordinate 291,915, forward strand.
ATAAAAAATATAAGATTCTAATGATGTCAAAGGTAAGAAACCTTAACTAATCAAGCCAAAAGCTATGCAAGTGGATCCTTCCAATAGCAGGCTCATGCCCTTTTTTCCCTTGTATGACATCAACTAAGTAGTCGGTGGGCCTCACAGTCAATTTAATGATTATGACAAGTTAAGGACCAACCCAAAAGAATCCACTCAAGAATCCTAATACGTCAAACTAAGACATAGAGCATAACATAGAACTCAATAGTGAGGTGAGTTAGGGTAGCATCAATGGATGATAGAGAATATAAAATGGAGTTCCAAATTGAGGTCATAAGAAGTACCTTGTGGATCTGTGGTTAAAATGATCCAAGAAATTTCATCCTCAATCTAGACCAAAACCATCCACTTTCAGTGACTTTGCATCGTCACTCTAAGACTAATCCATTCACTCAAGATACAAAAGTGCCCCCACAAGACAACCACCATTCCACAAGAGGAGAGAGAAGTAGAAAGTGAGAGAGAGAGAGGGCCTTAGTTAGAGGGGACCTTCAGGCATAAGTGTATGTCTTTCAAGTCCCATAACCAGTTCTTGTAGCCCTTTTATTTGTCCAAGGGGTGTGCTTTGAATTCCCATTATTTTTGTTTTTTTTTAAATGGGAACCACACCATGCAAGGACTTTATTCATGTTGAAGGGGTGTGCTTTGAATTTCCATTATTTTTATTTTTATTTTTTTGAATGATGGAAACCACACCATGCAATGATGTTATTTGTCTTCCTAACATTAGATGGTAAGGAATGGTAAGAAGTCTATGAAAAACACTCAAGCACTCAAGCAAGAAGAAGAGTATAAAGAGTATTGAGTCCCCTTGAAGTCATGCCCTTTACAAATCTTGGATCCTTCCCAATTCCAGAACTACCAAGGTCACCGATTGATTAAAAGTTTCTTTAATAAAAAAGGGACCTCAAATTCCCAGAACAAGGAAAACCATAAAGTTCTTTGGATGGATGGATGACGTGGACTCACTACCCATCCCATGAAAAATAAATCATGTTAAAGTCATCAGACATTAGAATTCAAAAATAGAAACCAGACACCAACAATCACACATTAAGCACAAACCATCATTAGTAAACAACAATAGCATCATTATGTCCTACAACAATAAAGTAGATTTATTAGCATAAATGAGAAAATATCACACTTAATTAAAAGAAACACAAAAGACAAAATAAGGTAAAATATATAAGAAAGTATAACATAATCAAGAAAATTTAAATGTACTTAAAATGGTATAAAATTAGAAAAATTTGAAAATCCAAAAATTTGTAAAATCAAAAATGTAAAAAAAAGGGGGGTAGAAAAACTGAGAGGCCATGGTAATGGTTAGCATGGATGACCATCTCTCCCACAACTGAGTTGGAAGGAGGAGATCCATAAAATAGAATGTGGATGCCTATTAGGTGAGGCGATATTTACACTGGCCAATCTTGGTTTCAGGAAAGGCTTAACTTGTTGGATATTGACCAACTACTTTTTATTTGGGCTATTAGGTTTGTAAATTATCATGGCCCCAAAGGGAAAGGTTTGATCAATTATATAAGGTTCCTCCCACAATGTTTGAAATTTTACCTTTTGAGGTACATGTGTAGGGTTCTAATAAAGGACCTTATCTCCTAGTTGAAACCTTATTTTCCTAATTATAAGATCATGGTGTTGCTTGTTGAATGTTGTGTTCACCTCATTCAAAGATAGGGGCACTAAGCAATTTTTTTCTAGCACGTTCAGATTGATCAATCTTTCCTTTTATGCTAAAATTAGGTCAAGGTTTAGATCATAGGTCATTGAGAGTGTACAAAGCTTAGATTAAATTAGGAGTGTCGGAAGTTTTTTGTACACTAACTCATAGGGAGAATATCCAATAGGAAGTTTCCAAGTTGATCGATAAGCCCAGAGAGCATCATTAAGTTTTGTGCTCCAATCCTTCCTATATTTTCTAATGGTTCGTGTTAATATTTTAGTGATCTCTCAGTTGGTTACCTCTACTTGATCATTAGCTTGGGGCTAGTAAGGTGTTGTTAATTTATGTTCTACCCCCAAGCATTGCATTAATTTTCTAAATGTGATACCTATGAAATGAGTCCCATTATTAGAAATTAGTGAATGCAGCATCCCAAACCTATTGACGATATGTTGTATAAATCTAGCAGCAGTGGATGATGTGTAATCTATAACGACTACGCTTTAGCCCATTTTGTGAAATAGTCAACTACTACTATAATATATGCTTTCATGTTAGACATGGGTGTGATGGGATCCATGAAGTCAACACCCCATATGTCAAAATGTTTTAGTTCTAATGGCTCTTACTTGAAATGATTAGGGATCTCCAACTCTCCCCAATAGTTATCATCATCTTCATTAGAGAGTTGGGAATGGACTTGTTCAATTTTGTCCATGCCTTCTACATATGCACAAGTTAAACTCTCAATTTGTTCCATGCATATTGTGCTAATATTTGAATCAACTATCAACCACTAGGTGCCCTCCTACTTTGTGGTTGCTATGTACAAACATCATTGAATATTAACTTCTTGTGCACACTGATTGCATGCCTTTATGTATGTTCTTTTGATGGATAAAATCTTTTGCATGCAATTGCACCCATTATCACTGTATGTGATGCATGGAATACACTTCTTCTCAATTTTCCTAATTCATTCTCCTTAGATGTTTAGAGAAATAGGTACCTTATACACATTCATGCATCAATCGTGCTTAACCAAGCCCTTACCATGATGAAGGGGAAGTCACTTTTGTAGTTGTCCACCTTGATTACCAAAAAATTAGCAAGATAGGACCACCCACAAATTGTGGTCACAATGTCCTCTACTTATTCCAAAAGGATTGTAATCGACTGATCTACTAATTCTAAACAGATGTTGCTCTTCTTAAGAGGTGGTAGGTTCCAAGCTTTGTACATATCATGGAAGATGAGGTTAACTCTAGAACCAGAGTTAAGAATATCCTTGCATGGCTCTTGTCTAGCAATCTGTAGAAAGATGAGCGAACTTCTTGGATCAGATCTTTTTGTAGGTAGGTTGCCAACCTTAATCTAGTTATAAATAGCATGAGTTAGCATTACAGTGCAAATCCTAGGCAACACTTGGTTTGAAGGATGCTTGAAGGTATTTGATATAGAGGATGAGGGTACTGGAGAGGTAGGATGATCAGATAAAGTAGATTATGAGGGTTGGAGAGGACTACTGGGCTAGAAGAAAGGTCTTTTCCTTGGTCAATTATCTAGACCACTTGGTTGAAAAAGTGGTTGTGAGTGTACAACCCTTATAGCATTTCATTGTTGTGCTTGTGGAGGAATTTCACCTTGCATGGATGGAGTAGGAGGTAACTGAGTTGAAGGTGGAATTGTAGGTCCAGAGGGATGTGGAGGATGATAACGATACTAATATGGATTTTCCCCTTGAGTAGATGGTGAATGTGTCCGATGGTACTCTGGAGGATAATAGTGATGCTAGAATGATGCATGACTTGCTAAACTTCTAAGGGAAATGAATTTCTAAACATAGTACCCATATGGATCTAGTTACCTATAAGGGTATTTCTACCTTAGTGGTGGAATTCCCCATGATTGTGGTTGGTACCACTATTGGTACTATTCATAAGGTTGTGGAGGAGTTCCACTTGGGTAGTAATCTTATTGTTGCTAATGGAACTGTCTTGGACTACCTTGAGGGTAAGGCAGTTGTCTTGGAGCTTGCCTACATGCTAGCTGGGGGTTCAATGTGTACATTCCAGACTCTTGTAAGTGTGACACCATAGGGCAACATCCCTTTGGATGTTCATATTGATAGATGTCACATTTGGTTTCATCATCAGAGTCAGACTTCACAACTTCTTCTATTGTAAACACTTTGCCCTTACCTCTTTGGTAGGCACATTCAGCTTCTTTTCACCATTTATGATTATGATCACTATTTTGCTCTTTGGATTCTTTAGCGATTTTCAAAGCAGTTTGAAATTTTTCATCCAGAGAGTCCCATAACTTGTCAACCTTGGCTAAAATATCATAACATATTTTTGGATAGGCAAGGTTTTTCTATTCACTACTTCATCAAGTGGTGAATTCTCCTCATTGCAAAATTGGACCTCTCGTTTTCTGATGGATGGATTCCTATTAAACTCTTTATCACTTCTTCTTTTGCTACCTGCTTAATTAGCCTTTGTATCTGATGAGCTCTGATTTCAAATAACCTCCCTTGGGTATACACCTTGAGGGTTCTTCTTGTTTTTTCCTTAATCCCACCTATGATGTGGCGAAGTTTTTTCCTATGAGAGTAACCATGTCTAGGACATCTGTTTAGGAGTGAAAAATATCAGCCCATGGCAGCATCCAAGGATTCATGTGTTCCTTATTTCCAACCTTAGATTTTCCTTCTCAGATTAGACACTCTAGAGTATGTTTGATATTTGTCATTGAACAGTTCTAACATGGTACTCTATCTTCGAATAGATTCTCATTTTAAGGACCAATACCAACTTTTAGCTTCCTTAATGAGTTTCCTAGGGAAAAGCTTGAGTTTCTACCACTCCTTCTCAATTTTTTGTAAGGCACAAGCATCTTGAAAAGCTTGTAGATGTGTTTGCAGATTAGAGTTGTATCCCCCCTCGAATCTTGGGATATTGTTCGTGTCTAGGCACTTGATCCGACTATCCTTCATATGCCTAGTTGGAATTCTTATTGCCTTTGCAATGTTAAGCATACTTCGAGTTGCTAGTAAAGGTTCATCATCATCGCTACATTAATGATGTCAATGATGGTTTTATCCACCCTTTAAATTTTGGCAACCTTCATAGTCATTATGATTTTTTCAATCACCTTCATCACGGTTTTTTTGATGGTAGCTTCTATGAGAACCATCAAATGAAAAGGAATGTTTGGAATTAGATGAAAAGGATGAAGAGGAAGATGTACTACCATCACCACCATGGTGTCTACCACCACTCTTACACTTTTTATGATCTCCATCATTAGATCCCTTATTATTGTGATGTTCACCTAAGTTCCTACTTTGGCTATCACTCTTCCTTGAATCCAATTTATGAATTGTTGATTGTAGGGTCAAGTTCATACCCTCACCATTGTTAGTAGGGGGTGGAGAATATTCATGTTGAGAACCTTCCAAGGGAGGGTCCTCATTGTCTTCTTGATTTAGTAGGAACAAGGGGTTAGTATAATGTTTCCCCTTTGTGGCTTCATGGAGTCTCTCTTGACATTTATCCCACCTACGTTGTTTTTTAATGGGATGATAGTTCCTAGTTTCATACCCATCCATGACGTATTCTTCATGAATATTTGCTATGCCTAACTTCTTAAGGGTTTTAATTAGCATTTCAAGCACAAATCTATTAGGGGGCAAAACAACATTGCCCTCCATATCACACCATCACATTTGTTCATCCTAATGTAGGATGAAGGTGAAATTTGGTACAAACTCATCCAGATGAGTGTATACCACCTTGCATTCCTATGGGACCGGTGGTTTAGTATCATCATGCTTACAAGAAGAAGAAGACATTTTGTAAAAAAAATAAAATTGTCAATGTGCTTTAATAATTTATGTATAGTGGGAATGATATGGACCTTTAGGTTTGTACAATGATATTAATGGTATTCACTTAGACCTAAATAGTGCACATTCCACAAACAAAGTCCTCGACAATGGTGCCAATGATGAGCGGCAAGGTACCCCTATTTCCAACCATACAAATCACAAAGCATTCACTTGCGACTCGGTTGAGTTTCATGGACTTTATCATTTCCAATGCACTAACGCTTTAGGAAGTGAATCTAGCCTTAAATTCAATCATTATCCTCCCAATTACACTTATGATGCACGTTGGTATGGTTAAGTGTAACTGAGGTATCCAATTTTTATCATTTTGTATTTTATGTTTTGGGTGCTTGAAATGTAGGTAAAAGGAATTGGATTAACTAATCTAAATTAATTAACTAACTACTATTAAGCTAATCCTATCTGTTCCCACTTTCCTACACATCCTGAACCCACGTATCCACTGCTGGGCAACCAAACGTTACGCCACTGGGTGTACCAAGCAATAACATTGCTGGGATTACCAAGTGAATACGTGTTATGCTCGAAGAGGTCATACTATGTATTTAATCTATCTAGCTTAACAATCTCATTAACCTAATTGCTAAAAAATAATTGTGAAATACTTGAAAATAATTAGCAAATAATTGAATGCATAAATAAAAAGAGCTAATCTATCCAAAGTGTTGTAAGGTTTATCAAAAAGCCCATCTTTATTATCGCACACACTATTGTGCTTAGGTATAACAATGCTCAAATAAAGATTCGTACACTCAATGACTCCTGCTACAAGCACTTAGGAAGAAAATTCTAACTTTTGAATGGAAAATATGCAAGAGCTTCACTACAATTGAAAAATGGACTCTCCATAAATGTGATGGGTACGTGCATATTTATAGGCAACACACAGATCCTGCATCAACGAGGCATCATCAATGCAAGTCAAAATGTGTCAATGGGGCCTCATGAATGAGGCCTTGTCAATGCAGTTAGCTGTGTCGATGGGGCCTCATCAATGTAGCCAACCAATGATAACTCATCACTTTTAGCAAATCAAAGAATCCAATAAATCATATGATCATTTCCATTATAAGAAGTTTTAGAAGGAGCCCAATGACTAAAGTAATAAACATGAGTTGATTGAAGCATTTTCTCAATAATTAAAAGTTTTCCAGAAAGGGTTAGTTTGTTTTCTTTCTATTTATCAATCTTTTTTTTTCAATTATTTTAACCACATAATTCAAAAAAAATAGCAATATTAGGCTTAAAAGAAAAAGGTATTTCTAAAATTTAAGTAGAACATAATGGTGTGTCAAATTAGCATACCTATTAGAATTGAACATGTGATTTACACATGACATGTTGCATACTCTAACTGAGTACATGGAAAAATCTCTCAAGCTATGTCTTCAAATTGATAAAATTGAAGAACAAAGGTTTAATTCTCTTGGGTGCATCAATAGTTTAGTCACAACTCATGAAGGATCTATTAGAGAATGTCATGATAGAGAAGGTAGAGGTTTTATGATTAACAAAAACTATAGCTAGACTATACAATCTTCTAGAGATAAGAAGGAGTTCTTACATGTATGTGCAAGGCAAATGTAGGGATTTTTGTATTGAAAAGGCAAATTCTACCAAAAAATTTTAGATTATAATCTAATGTGAAATTACCTCCACCTATGATATCACTATATATTTTATGTTATGTTTTATTTTGTGTTTATATAACAATGAGATGTTACCTTTGTGGTCATTTGGTTTGAAAGCTCCATGTTATAGGTTCAATTCTGGGAGTGATGTCAAAATCCAAAAGAATGACTATAAGCACACTCTAAGATATATAACTAACATAATATTTTAGAATAATTATAGAGGGATATAATGATGCCTTAGTGGTATATATTTAAACCAAATTTTCACATTTCAACATCATTCCCCATCCATGCCCCTCCCCTACTCCCAATGTTTTGTGTTAATATAATAGTTCATATCTATGTAAACTCATGTTATCTTTTTTCTCTTGGAAGGTAATTAGGATGGCTATCAAAACATGAAATAATTTGAATATAAGTATATCCCAATTCATATGACCAACGTGATATCTTGAAACTTGTGTTATCTTAAAAGTACATTGTTTATGCAAGTAATCATATGTTATAACTTTATGTTTTAAAAATATGTATGAAGGAACCATTAGGTGTTAACCTAATAGTATGAGTCTTGGCCTGGTAACACTAGGTCATGGGTTTGATTCTACTAAGTAGCACTAAGTCATAAATTTCTATAAATCTTAGGGTATACCTATGTTTCAATTATTTCGAGTTCTAACACTTACACCCCTCCCCATTCCCCTTGCCCCCCTTGCCTCCCAACCCCCATCCCCCACAAAAAACATGTACAAAGTATATTTTAGGGGGTGTGGTAGACCTAATAGGAAGCATGTTAATAAAATTGAAATTGAAATTTTCTTACTTATGTTAATAATGAGGTGTTAGCCTAGTGGTAGGACTCTCCATTTGAAAGCTCTAAGGCATGGATTTGATTTTAGTTGCCAAGGTTGATTTATAAAAATCTAATAGGACTATATATCTTGGGATGTTTCTATATTACAATTATTTCGAGGATCTAACAATCATCCTTTATTTTTACTTATATTCACTAAGACCCCATGTATCTATCAACATTCCTTTTTATAGAAATTTTTTTAGATTTATAAATTAATATTACATAATGAAATCAAACATATAACTTAGGGTTACCACTAAGTTAACACCTTATTATTAATATGCTTTGGAAGTACAAAATGAAAAATGAACATCTAAATATAGAACAAGGTAAAGGTACATTGAAGCCTAAAATATTTCCTTAACAATATTTACCCCTAAAATATATAGTTAAATTAAAACTTTATAACTTAGCATTTCCCTCCATAATCAAACCCATAACTTGAACTTCCAAATCAAGAGTTTTATGACTAGGCTAAGATCTCATTGTATGTAATCATGTAGTCATGTCATGAGTCAATTATAGGTGGCTAAAGTGCTTAGCTCATTCTCTTGTTAGGTAAGAGTTACTAATTTAAGTTATGGTTGAGGCATCATTGTATGAAAAATGTTTCAAGCTCCAACACTCCTATGCACCACCTCTCCACCCCATCCCCCAAGTCAAATGTTAACTTAGGGGAGGGTGTTGGAACGTAAAATAATTAAAACATAACACTCCAAGATTTATATAAGTTTATAACTTAGTGCTACCTACTAGAATCAAACTTGTGACCTAGGGTTACCATGCCAAGACCCATACCACTAGGTTAACATCTCACTGTTAACTTAAAAAGAATGACTATAAGTACATCCCAATACATATAATGAACATGATACTACAATAAATTATTATTTAATAAGATAGTGAACTATCACAAAAGCTAGCTATCACCAAGAAATGTTTTTCCTATGCTCTAGTCTTGAAAATTTGTTGGACAAGTTGAATTTATTAGCAAATAATAAACTTAAATCTAAGACACATAGAATGCAAGTCACAAGTCTGAACCAACAAGTTACACATATGATGTTTTTTGTAGGTATTAAAGTTACGTGATGTATTTTAGCAAGTTTTATATTAAAAAAGCTAAAATTACAAATGCCTTCATGTTATGCTTGAACTCTACCAAAGTATTATATTGGCTATATGTTCTAGAAAATACATGGTAGAATCAAATATATAGAAAAATAAAAGCATATAGTGTTAGTAAAACTTGGACATGTAACTTATACATTAATAAGACAATGTGCAACTTTAATGTGGAGTAACATTTGTTATAAGTTAAGAAAAAAAGAAACAAAATTTTATTTCAAGTCACACTTGAGGTATCATTATATTTCTTCACAATTCTTCTCATGTATCATGCTGGTTAAGTTTGTTAATTTGTACCTATAGTAAAACTATTTTAGGATATGTACCTTTATCCTCCTCTTTTCCTCTCTCCTTCCCTTCCAACTAGAATATAAAAAATACAATATGAAAAATTTCATTTTAAAAGTAATTATTTGCACTATAGTTCTTTGTAAAATATATAATCAATTGTACTAGCTATGTATAATTATAATTTTTAAAGATTTTTTTTATATATATATATATAGTGATAGATAGCTTAAGTGGTTAGTTCACTATCTTGTTAGCTAGGAAGTTATCAGTTAGCCTAGTGGTAAGACTCTTGATTTGAAAACTCTAAGTCATCAATTTGATTTTGGTGGGAAATTTTAAGTTATAAAGTTCTGATTGGACTATATATCTTAGGGTGTATCTATATCACAATTATTTCAGGGTCCCAACAACATCCCCCATCACACACACATACATATCCCACCTTCCCTTCTTTTCTCTACCTTCCCACCCCTCCAACAAAGAAAGAAACCACCCATTGATTCCACTACCTTCAAAGAGACATGAATAATAAATAAATGTGGTAGAAATGAGAATGCTTAGATTGATGTTGAATGTTGCTACAAGAGATAAACTACACAATATAGACATTAGAGAAAAAATTGGAGTGGTTTCTATTTCAGAGAAGTTACAAGAATGATAGTTTGTGTAGTTTAAGCATGTATAAAGAAGATTAGATAATAAGCCTGATAAATCACTTGATGGGTTACATCGACAGGCATGCATCGATGCATGTCAACGTAACCTTGTCGACGCATTCCCATCAATGCATTCCCATCAACACATGACTAGATGCATTGATACAAATGTGTTGACACAATATCTATATTTGCCTATATAAATGCACATACCCACCATATTTATGGCATGGTAAGTCTATAGCATAGCAAAGTTCTTATAGTTTTCTTAGCCTAGAGTTAGAATATTTTCTGAGTGACCATAGTAGGATCTCAAGGATTGTACAGTTATTTATTCAAGTATGTGTGCATCAATGCATGTCAACGTAACCCTATCGACGCATTCCCATCGACACATGATTAGATGCGTTGATGCAAATGTGTTGACATAATGTTTATATTTGCCTATATAAATGCACATACCCACTGCATTTATAGCATGATAAGTCCATAGCATAGGGAAGCTCTTATAGTTTTCTTAGCCTAGAGTTAGAATATTTTCTGAGTGTCCATAGTAGAATCTCAAGGATTGTACAGTTCTTTATTCAAGTATGTACCTAAACACATTGATGTGATCAACAATAAAATCAGATTCTTGGCATTTCTTGCAGCACTGGGAATAGATTAATATTTCATTTTGGGCATTTTTACATTAATGTCTTTGATTAATTAATAGGTTTAATAACAAACACGTAAGTACAACCACTTTGAACATACCACTTAACACTTGGTAATTCTAGTAGTCACTATTTGGTACAGCTAGTAATATGCACTTGGTAACCCAGTAGCGTTAAAGTAAGTTTAGGATGCAAACGGAAAGTGGGCTTGGATGCTTATGTTAGGATAGTTGGATTAGGATAGTAGATAGTTAAATAGTTAATCATTAATTAATTCTTTCTTTATTCCATGCTTAGACTAAACAAAATAAAATATAAAATAAATAAAAATCATGTGCCTGACCTTACACTTAACCATACACTTGCACTTACACAAGTGAAGCCAAGAAGACAATGATCATGTCTCTAAATCACTACATTTTCCTATTGTACATTTACAAGCTAAAGTCCAAAGAATTCAACTGAATTGCTAATGCAATGCTTGTGATTTGTATGGTTGGGCGTAGGGACTACTCGTTGCTCATCATTGGCACTGTTTCCAGGGACTTTAGTTAGCTAAGTGTACTACATACAAAGGATCATGGAATTATGCAAGGACATTGTAAAAGAATAGTTAAAGCAAAATCATTAAAAAAATATAATATTACTAAATGCACACTAGTTTTGAGAAATCATAGTTATGGCTTCTTTTCGTAGGGATGATTATTTGCCACCATTTGTAAGTAGATCCACTCAAATGCAAGAAGGCCAAAAAACACAAGTATCCCAATAGTTCAAAGTTATCTACACTCATCCATATTCTTATACTCTAGATTTGACCTTCATCGTACATCAGGATGAGCAACTATGATGGAGGGAGATGGAGGGTAATATCATGCTAGCCCCCAACTAATTTGTTCCCATGATGTTATTGAATAATCTTATCAAGTTGGGCATTGTTGAACTTAACAAGGAGTACAAGATTCAAGATCATGGCTATCGAGATTATCATCCCACAAAATCCTAATGGAAGAAATATCAACAAGTGGAAGCTCAATATGAGGCTTCAAAAGGCAAAAGGTTTTCTTACCACTTGTTCCTACAAATCTACAAAGAAGGTGAGGACTTCTTTTTGGGCATCTCCCAATATATAGATTCTCCCCCTCTCTTTGATGGAAAAATCCTTAACCAAGGGTTGCAATCAACTATGGACAATCTTAGTGATCGGAAGAATGGGTCTCAAGATTAAGGGATCTTGAAAGATAATATTCACATCCATTCATCTAGAGGAAAGAACAATGACAAGAACTAGGAGAAAGATAAACATGGTTATGAAGGTAGGAACCAAAGAAGAGGAGGTAGTAGGCACCATTCGAGTGTTGGTTCTCCTTCCTCTTTGACTTCATCATCATCCTCATCATCTTTCTCTTCCAACTTTGATAGGAAAAGTGGAGGCTAGGACTATGAAAGAAGTAGCAGAGACCATGATGAAGATGGGATAGGAATGACTGTAGATCTTACTAGGACAATAGGAACTAGGGGCATGAGCAACAACATGGGGATGAACACCATAGAAAACGAAGGTACAACATGACTCATCATAGGCATCATAGCCATGATAAGAGTTACTAAAATTGTCATGACTATGATGAGCCCCTACTAGTTACCAAAAAATGCTAAATATTTCAAAGGCTATCAGAACTCCTACCAGGCACTTGAAGCATAGCCACATTAAATGGTTGAATATGAACAATATCCCCAAGTTTGAGGGGAGATATAATTCAAATTTATAGAATCATTTGCAAGCCTTAAATGATGCATGTGCCTTGTAGAATGTAGAGAATGAATGGAAAAAGCGGAAACTATTCCCAAGGATACTCATAAAGGAGGTATAAAGTTGATACTAGTCCTTGGAACCAGAATCCATTTGACGATGGAGTATGATGCTAGAGATGTTCAATGGTAGATACCAATTGTATTCCAAAGTGTCCAATTTGAGGAGGCAAATCCAAGGGTGGAAACAAGGTACTCATGAGTCCTTGGATGTGACCATGGGAAAGTAATATTCTTTGTTGCACCAATGCCTAGTGGATACTCTCAAATGGATCAACTATGCCATATCATAGATGGTCTCATAACTAAAATAAGGAGAATCCTTTGGGTCTATGCCCAAGAGAGACTTTCTGAGCTAAGGGTTCATCAAATTAAAAGCCTCATTTAGCAAGTGACCAAAGAGGAAGAAGAGCTTAAAAATCAAGAGAGTGCAAAAGAATACAATAGAGACTTCTCCATTTGCAAGAGGGAGGTCTGTTTGTGTGAGAATGAGGAGGAGGCATCACTTAATTAAGTGGTGTAGAGAAAAACTTTGCCGATTCAAAAATCTATTACTGAAATATCAATTAAGGTTGAAAAAATGTGGGACTCCTTGGATAGAAGCTCCAAGATACTTTAAAGATTGTAGAAGAATGTAAGGATCATGGAGAAATTGGCTGTGAGCAAAGGAAGAAAAAGAATGCTAAATGAGAATACCATAGAGATAAGGAAAAAACTACAATAGTAGAAGAGGTTGCATATTTAGAAACTGATGAGATCCATTAATAAAAACATCCTAAGGGATGTTTCCCTATCTTGTCACACCTACAAGAATCTAGGTGTATGCTCTAAACCCTAGATTGGCAAAATGGCAAGCACCCAAGTGGTTGCCTTATCAACAAGGCAACTATCAATAGTAGTTTCACCAACAAGCTTACTATCCGAGTGGAGTGCCACCTCAACCTTAGGAACAATACCAATAGTGGCAATGCCCACATTCATGGGGGATGCCACCTTCAAGGTAGCAATACCCTTATCATTAACTAGATCCATATTGATATTAAATTTAATAGTCCACCTCTCCACATGAATCTTCCAATCACACCTCCTTCCCACACCACTATTATTCTCCAAAATACTACATAGCACCTTCTTCAAGGGGGAGTCCCCATTTTCTTACTATCCCTCTCAACACCCATACACTCCTACACCACCATCATCAACTCCTCTATCAGCTACTCCATCGATGTAGCATGAAATACCTACCTAGCCACATCAAAGAAATGCTATGAGGACAGTAAGCTTGCAGCCAGCTTCTCAGCCAAGTAGTTTTGAATCTAAGCCTTGCAAGAGGCCATTATTTAGAATTGAAAGCTTCACAAAGCCCTCACAAACACTTGTGGCTATTAACCATACTATTTTCATCTCTAAAATTTCCATCGAGCAACCTTCAAACTAAAGTGCTTCCTAGTTGCACATTGTAATGTTAGCCCATGCAATCATAGATTGGATCAAGGCTGGTCATTTTCCAAGGAAAATATTTGATCCTAAGAGTCCTCTTATCTACTTATAGATTTCTATAAATGAACCATGTAAGGTTCTTTTTGGATTTAGGTTCTTGAGTGAACTTGATTTCATAAAAAATGTACAAATCTTGGAACTTTCCCCCCTTAAAAAAGAGCAACATCAAACTAGAGTTGCTACACTAATCCATCACTATTCCCTTGGAATTGGTAGAAGACATCATGACCACCATTTTTGGATGATCATGTCCTACCAATTTTCTAGTGATCCATGTGAAAAACAGGAAAGGAAACTTCCCTATCATCGTAGGAAGACCATGGCTAAGCACCATATATGCAAGGTTTGGGATCAGAGTCCTTTCCTTGTAAACTTCCAAGGAAAATGAATTTGGAAAATTTGAGAAAAAGAGAGTTCCATACATCATGTAAAGTGACACAGTGTGCCACTACATGTAAAAACTATGGATCATCAAGGGCACATCATTTTAGGCATGTAGTTAATGTGGAGATATTAGAGAGGTTTAAAGATGCCTATACACAACAACCACTAAACAAGAGAGCACTCAATGGATGATAGCTAAAAATGAGTCTAGATAAACAATATGCATGGGACTAGCTAAGAGCCTCACCAACTCCTATGTGGAAAGCATGGATAAGTTGGAGCGTCTCCATCACCAACTCTATGATGCACAAAGTGGCATCAATTAGGGAGAGTTGGAGATCCCATAAACTTTTTAGGAACCCCTTGAATTAAACACTCTAGCAATAGGAATAGGGTATGCATTTCTAAACATTGGTAAGCTGGTAATTATTAATGCAACACTTGCTCTTGTAAAAATGAAGAAATTGTTAAAAGGTTGTAAACAAATGGCCACCATCCTTTGCCTGGTCATATCATAAGTTAACAAGAATTGATCCAAGGATATGCCAGCATAGAATTTATACAAATTCCTCCATCAAACCAAAGAAATAGTTGCAAAGACACTTGAACTTAAAACTCAAGAAAATCATCAAAGAGAAGATTGAAAAACTCCTCAAGGCCAAGTTCATTTTGTTGGCGACCGTTTGGGATGCGACCACCAACAAGTGTCCTCAAACAGGATTTAGATGCTTGTTGGTCTCTGGCAACACCAAGGCCCAAATACCTCCAAATTGACTCAGTAGTTAATGTGAGTATGTGTGTGTGCTGTTGCAGTGTGCGGTTGTGAAATATGAAACAATTGCGTTGTGTGTAAACTACAAATGACTTATCTTAAAGAGATTCAGCCAACTTT
>MNCI01019654.1:307917-326010 GCA_015680685.1 Gnetum montanum
AAAAATCCCAAAATTACTTGCCAAGGATGATACTATCTAACCACTAACTAAAAAATTTAAACAAAATAAAAATAAAAATAAAAAAAATAACTCATAGGACTATGACAAAGAGGCTGAAATATTTTCTTTAGCAAACCATCTTACAAGCAATCTTTCACAATGTGTGACCCCAAGTGTGGTCAAGTGTGTGATTTTGAGTCTCCAGTGTGTTCTCCCTCCTTGACCCCTGAAGCCTTTTTATAGGGTTCAAAGGTAGTTAGGTAAGTTACAACCATTTTGGGTGGTTATAACCATCATAGAGATAAAAAAGCTACAGTTGACAAGTGTCCCATGTAGTTGCCAAGTGGCCTATTCAGTTGCCAAGTGGTCACCATGGAGACAAAAAGGCTATAGTTGTCAAGTGGCCTACTTGGTGGTTATAAGTACCATGGGAAATTAAAATTTAGTTGTAACCACCAAGGGGAAGTTATCACCACCATGATATTTAAAAATTGCAAAGGACACTTGTTCCATACACATATAACATTGAACAACTGCCCTATAACTTCTCTTTCCATTTGAAATAATAACAATATACCCTTTACTTCTTTCTTCAACAAAGCAAAATGAAAATCAAATTAAATTTGATTAAAAAGGTTTATATCCTATTGGTTATGCCACCAGGTAATGAGGCTTCGTGTGACCAACGATAAATTAAGAATGATTGGTGGCTCCCTCATTAGTCGAAGGAAAGGCGCCTAAAGTGTCAGCAACGTCAACGTCCATGTCCATCAGCTTAGAAATGGCCTGTCTTACGGCTGTGGCTACTGCTAAACCTCATCCTGTTCGTCATCTTTCCATTTGGCTATAACGGCCATGAACTGTCACCACCATAATCGTCGTCGTCGGCAGCGATTGTGAAGTACCATCTCTATCTCCGGCAATGGCTCTGCTGAAACCGTAATCATAGGAGTTGGCATGGGCATGGAGCCAGTGTTCCCATGAAATGGTTACCGCAGTTGCAATGTTGTTTTTGCCTTTATTATCCATTTAGTTAGTCGCACTGATTCTACTGGTTTTTCCTGTTCCAACGGTTTCTTTCATTGTCATCATATATTTGGTTCATGATCTCTGCATTATTCTTGGAAGACTGCAATTGTTCGCCTATCCTAAACTAGCCCACAGAGCAGCTACCATCATCGCAGGTTTGCACACCAGTGCCTTTTCTGAGAGTGAAGTCACTGCCCTGGCACATGAAACTAGGGATCACATGATGGAAGGTGAAACCCTTGTAATGCAGAGGCTTCCCACTTCAACCAGTGCCCTTCTCGCCTATACACAGCGCATGAAAGTTCTCCGCCATCCTTGGAACCACGTCCTTGTAAAGCTCCATCACAACATGCCCAGCAGGGATGCCACCGATCTCGAGGTCAAAGAAAACAGTCGGGTTCGCCATTCTGTCTCGATCAGATCGCGTACGAAAATAGAAACCGTTAAAGATTGACAAACCCTAGCACTTCTGCAAAATCTACTGATGCCTACAGATCAGCTGCTATCTCACCATTTTCGCAAACTGATGAAGAACTGAAGAATGAACCGCAGCTGAGACAGTAATGCCAAAAATTAGTATTGCAAGACCTTCTGGTAGAGTAGCGTT
The DNA here is from genome assembly GCA_015680685.1 of Gnetum montanum. Taxonomy (NCBI): domain Eukaryota; kingdom Viridiplantae; phylum Streptophyta; class Gnetopsida; order Gnetales; family Gnetaceae; genus Gnetum; species Gnetum montanum. The sequence goes on from MNCI01019654.1 coordinate 309,554, forward strand.
CTTCTGGCTTGTTCACCTCCATTAGATTGCCAGTAGCAACTCATCAAAACCCTCGGCCACCATGAAATTCACCCACAGCAACTTCTTTATTCTCAATTTTCCAAAACCATGATTCTATTTCAAAGGCATCCTCAATTGTAGAATCCAATCCATAAGAATTGATACTGGTGGCCACAGTAATTCGCGTGCTATACCTGGAAATGGTAAAAATAGGCCTCCAAGGTTTGAATCCTAGGCATTATTTACCATAATTTCCTCCTGGGGATGGGCCTTGTTGACATCATCTGGTTTATTTTCCGTCTATTCCCTTTAACAGCTTACTAATCAACATATTTCCTAAGCTTTTCCATTCTTTGAAAAGTTCATATTTCTTTTGAAATTCTTTCCAAATTATTTTAGGCAGAGTGCAGATACCTTCAACAACTATGGGTAGCCTAAAACACTATTTTCTACCACCTTTCCCTAAGGATAGCTCTTGTTCATTCTTTATCAGTATCCAAATGATCAATTCCTAAAAGTATTTCTAACAATAAAGAATTCCTTGCTTGTCAATTCATTCACCATTAGTACATTATCTCTTGCAATCTTCTATTCACTATCTTTCATATGTGCATCATTATTTCCACAAATAATGTTATGGTCTCTCGGATATGCATGCCTTTCCTCCTTAAGGGCTCCATGCAAGGAATGCTTTAGTTGATGATGTAGACAACCAATGATGTTACTTTGAGGACAATACTCTAGTATACCTAATCCACCTCATAGCATGTTCCAAATGAGAGTTAGACAGACCTCTAGAATATCCACAAAAGAGATGGACTGGAAGAAGTTCCAACCTAGTGAATTTTGAGAAGCAAAATCATATGCTTGTTTCCTATGCTAAGTATCAGTCTGATTGATAATCTGGAGAATTAAAATTAGGGAGAATAAATGCAGCCCATCTCATCCAATCTTTTTTAGTGAGTGACAAGAATCAATACCTTCATCTTGCCATTTCAATAGTTCTATTGAAATATTTTGAAGGTTTCAATCATCTCATATCTCTATTCCATGAAATGGCCAAAATGTGCCAACACTTTTATCCTATTGTGAATAGCGAGTGGGTCAGCCCACTAGTGATTATACCTAAAAAAAGATTAAAAATGGAGAGTCTATATAGACTTCAGGTTGTTAAATATGGCAACTTACAAAGATCATTTCCCATTGCCATTTGTGAACCAAGTGCTAGATACTATTGTAGGGCATTATTACTACAGCTTTCTAGATGGTTATAATGGCTATAATCAAATCTAGTTCATATTAGCAAAATAGGCTAAGACAACATTTACAAGTCCTTAGGGGACTTTTTCATATCAAAAGATGCCCTTTGACTTATGCAATGCTCCCACCACGTTTCAATGATTGGTCCTTAACATCTTCTAGCAAGAAATCGGTAGCAAGGTAGGATTATTTATGAATGACTTCTCTACCTATGGAACCACATTTGAGCAATCCTTGGACTACCTTGATCAAGTGCTTAAAAGGTGTGTGGAGACCAAATTATGGCTCAATTGGTAAAAGAACCATCTAATGGTCCAAGAGGGCATTGTCTTGAGACATCGAATCTCAAACAAAGGGATCGAGGTGGACCTAAAGAAAATAAGGGTTATCCAAGGAACAACCAAACAACTTGAAATAGTGAAGGATGTGAGTTCATTCATTCATCACACTTGTTATTACTAGTGCCTCATCGAAAACTTCTCTAAGATCACCAAACCATTGGTAGAACTTACTAAGAAAGATGCATTACTTGTCTACACTAAGGAATGTGAAAATGCATTCCAATAACTAAAATAGAAACTCACAAAAATTTCAATTCTACAACCATCAAACTAGTTCAGGTCATTCCATATCATGACGAATGCATCCAATTATTCCTTGGGGATTGTGCTTACATAGTCGAATGATAAAAAATGTCCATATTACATTCACTGTGCAAGTAGAAGCATTGTGGATGTAGAACTCAATTACACCACCACCAAAAAGGAGCTCATGGTGGTGGTGTATACCTTAGAAAAGTTTAGGCACTATGTGCTTTAATACAAAGTTTTTGTGCACAACAACCATAGTGCCTTACAGTTCCTAATGAATAAGTCAATGGTGAGCCCCTGTGTCATATAGTGCTTGGTGATCCTCTAGGAGTTTGATGGACTATTCTTGGTTGCTAACCACTTGTCTTGGTAGTAATGGGATAGCAAAGAGGATGAGAGCCCATTATCTAATCAATTTCCTTATGAACTCCTCTTTGCTAGTGCTATTAATGATCAAACTCCTAGGAAAACAAACGGGTATGATAACATCCTCTCCTATCTACTCATCTAGGAGATGTCGCAAGAATGGAACCATAGGATGAAACACTAGTTTCTTCATTAGGCCAACCACTTCATGGAAATCAAGGGCCACCTCTACAAGAGTTGCACCAATGGCCTACTTCGATGGTGTGTTCTTGATGTAGATCAACTTCAAGTCCTCCAAGATGTTTATGAGGGTTGATGAGTGGCGAGGTATCCCTACGCCCAACCATACAAATAACTAAGGCATTCACACATGATCCGGTTGAATTCCATGGACCTATAGTTCTCCAGTGCACTAGTTCTTCTAGGAAGTGAAATGAGCATTGAGAACATTCATTGTCTTCTAAACTACACTTGTGAAGCTCAAGGATATGGTTTAAGTGTAACTAAGGTACATTATTTTTATCATATTAGGTTTTATAAATCTAATCACCTACAATAATAATGAAAGGTAGAGTAATTTAGGGTCTAATTTATCTACTACCTAGCTAGCCCAACATAGCTACCCATCCCACTTTCCTAGACACATCCTGAACACATATAACACTGTTGGATTACCAAACATTAAGTGTTGCTAGGTTACCAAGTGCTACATGTATGCTCGAACTGGTCATGCTTGTGTTCATTAACAATTGAAAATTAATTACTTAATCAAAGTGTAATAAAGTAAAGTGGTTGAAAGTAAAGTGCATTAAAGAAAACATTAATCTATTCTTAGTGCTACAAGGATTATCAAAAAGATTCGCTTTTATTCCTGTCACACTGCTGTGCTCAGGTATATCAGTGCTTGAACAAAGATCCATACACACTCAGACTCTTTCTACAGGCACTTAGAAAATATTCTAACTCTAGAAAAAACAAACTACAATAGCTTCCTTAACTATGACAAAAAAAGGATCCTTAACTCATGAGCCTAAGTGATATATTTATAGGTTGGCATGTACCCCACGATATCGAATATCTGACATCATGTCCTAGCTCCAACATCCAATACTTGACGTCGAGGCATACAAAAACATGATTCATCATACCCCAACAATTAAATGAAAACTCATCCTTGAGTATAGAAGAGGAGGAACAAGTTCCTTACAAAATATTGGGTAGGTATGGAATTATTAGCTGACACACAAATTGACTCGAATGGAATAAATAGACTCTGAGTGCCCAAGTGTACAAAGTTACAATATTTACACAATTAGGTATTCATGATAAGAGAAGTAAACACCCTGGATAAAACTAACATCCAACACCTCTTTGCAGCTGAAGAGTAAGAGAGCAAATCCAACGATCATGAAAAATTCTTGTCATAAGGTGCTACTACATCATCCTTGGTGAAGATAATCCTACTTCCAATCCATGTGTCCCACTACAATCATAGTAGAATTGTGAATTAGTATGCAATGTGTAACACATAGCTATTAAATACCTTGTCTTCTCGATGCTTACACTTGGCTAGGTTGTGATTTTGGTAGATTGATTCCTTTAGTAGTGTTAGCGGGAAGGTTGAAAAATAGGGTAAAATAGATAAGAAATCCATTAAATTTGAAAAAGTTCAACATAAGGAAATATTTGAAGAGGATGTAATAATTCAAAATAATAAAAAGGAAAGTTCACTAAAAAATTTTATGAAGATGTGCANTAAGAGGATGTAATAATTCACAATAATAAAAAGGAAAGTTCACTAAAAAATTTTATGAAGATGTGCACAATTGGATGTCAGTGATGAGGTAAACAAAAGGGTTTGATTGTAAGAGTGTATAAGGGTAAAGAACTTAACTAACCCCACCAAAAGATATGTAAGTGGATGCCACCCAACGTAGGCACAAGCCTTTTATGCCCTTGCATAGCTTCAAAACAAAGAGTCTATGGGCTTCGTGGATGATTAATGGTTATGGAAGGTTAAGTACAAGAACCTAGAAGAAACTACCTAAGAATTCTGACACATCAAACCAGGACATCAAACAAGAACATGAAACTAGTAGTGAGGTGAGACATGGAAAGCATAGATGGATGAGAGAGAGTGGAATGGAGTTCTTGATTAAGGTCACATGAAGTCCCTTATGGATTTTATGGTTAAATAACTTAGTAGGATCCATCATTAGTGCAGACCAAAACCAACCATGTTCAGTGACTTTACATCGTCATTCTAAGACCAATCCATCTCCCTGAGACACAAGAGTGCTCACATAGAACAATCATCATTTCTTATTAGACAAGAAATAAAAAGTAGGAAGTGAGGAAAGGCCTTAGTTAGAGGGGACCTTCAGGCATGGGTAACATGTTTTTCTAGTCCCATAACTAGTGCTTGTAGCCTATTCATTTTGTCTGAATATGATTTGAATCTACATCATTTTTTTAAAATAGGAACCACATCATGTTTATTGTGTCTAAGGGATGTGCTTTGAATTCTCATCATTTTGTTTTTTTTTTTTTTGAAATGGGAACCACACCATGCAAAGACTTATTCAACTTCCTTTATTAGTCAACATGGAAGGGTAAGAAGTCCATGAAAACACACATGCATCTAAGCAAACAGAAAAACACAAAGAATACTGAATCCCCTTGAAGTCACACCTTGTTCAAACCTTTGAATCCTTTCCAATTTTAAAAACTACTAAAGTCACGAGTTCATTAATGTTTCATTAATGAAAAAGGGATTGCATGTTTCTATAAGGAAAACCATAGAGTTTGTGGATGGGTGGATGTTGTGAACTCATTGCTTGTTGCATGAAAAAGAACCATGTCCTAATTGTTAGTAATAAAATTCAAGCTAGAATCTAGACACCAATAATCAAATAACAAAATAGTACATACCACCATCAAACAACACAATACCACTATACCTAGCACTTATTAACAAAAGGTTATAAAATCACACCAAAATAAAATATAATATAATATAAAATAAAGTGTAAAATTTTCAAGAAATAGCAAGTGTACTAATGATGGTATCAAAGAAAAATTAGGAAAGATTAATAATATGAAAACAAGAAGATGTAAAATGAAAATATGTAAAACAAAAAGATGAAAAACTAAGCTACTTATATGGTTAGCATGGGTGGCCATCTCCCCCATGACTAAGTTGAAAAGAGAAGATTTGAAATATGGAGCATGATTGTCCATCTGATGAGATGTTTGTTGTATTAGCTAGCTTATGCTTGTGGAAAGGTTTTATTTGTTAGATGTTGACTAGTTGTTTCTTGTTTGGGCTCTTAGGTTTGTATATTGTCATGGCCCTAGAAGGAAAATTTTTGTAAATGATGTAAGGTTCTTTCCACAATTTGGAACTTACTTCATTGAGGTAAGTGTGTGGGGTTCTAGTAAAGAACCTTATCTCCGAATTGAATTTTGACTTTTTTGATTTTAAGGTCATGGCACTTTTTTTTTAGGCCTTACGCAACTCATTAGATGATAGGACCACCAATCAATTTTTTTCTAGCAACTTGAGATTCATTAGTTTTTCTTTTTATGTTAGACTCAAGTCAAGGTCAAGGTCACAGGCTGTTAAAAGTGTACAAAGCTCGAATTGAATAGGAAGTGTTGGTAATTTCCTATACATAAGCTCATAGGAAGAATAGCCTAAAGGAAGTTTCCATGTTGAGTGGTAGGCCCAAAGGGCATCGTTGAGTTTTGTGCTCCAATATTTCCTATATTTACTAACAGTTTGTGTTAGAATCATTATGATTTCCCTATTGGTAACATCAACTTGACCATTGGCCTAGGGATGGTAGGGTGTTGTGAGTTTATGTTCAACCCCTAGGCATTGCATACGCTTTCAAATAGTGTCTATAAAGTAAGTTCCAGTATTAGAAATTAATGCATATGGCATACCAAACCTATTTACAATATTTTTTTGTACAATTCAAGCAATAGTAGAAGATCTATAGTCAATAACGATTGCTGCTTCCACCCATTTCGTACAATAGTCAATAGCGACTATGATGTACACCTTTCCATTCGACATGGATGTGATGGGACCCATGAAGTCAATGCCCCATATGTCAAATGGTTCTAGTGAGGTTTCTCCATTTAAGTAGTCATTCCACCATCTTATTGTCATCATTCACAAGAGTGGACATAATCATGAGCATCCCTAAAGATTGTTGGCCAATAGTACCCTACCATTAGGATTTTAATGGTTGTGCATCTCCTAGTAGAGTGTCTTCCACAAGGACCTTCATAAGCATCCTAGAGAACATGCAGTTGATCAGCATCAAGAACACACCAATGAACCAGGCCATCGGTGAACACCTTGTAGAGGTGTCCATTGATCTTGATGAAGTGTTTTACCTAGTGAAGAAATAGCTATTTCTTCTAGTGATCCAACCCTTGTGGCATTTCTTGGATGAGAAGATAGGTGAGAATGTCATCATACCATTTAAGCTCATTAGGAAACTTTTCAGTTAGAGCCCCAACAAAGAGGAGTTCATTAGAAAACATATCACAACTGAGACAAGTAATCAGTGACCACATTCTCAGTGCCCTTTCGATCTACCATCATAAGATCAAATTACTGCAAGATCACTAGCCACTGTATGAAACAAGGATTTGTTGTTGGCTTTTTCATTAGGAAATAGATGTGACTATGGTCCATGTGCCCAAACACCTTGTATCCAAGCACATAATGCCTAAACTTCTCTAGAGTAAACACCACTACCATCAATTCTTTTTCTGTAGTGATGTAGTTCAATTGTGCACCCACAATGCTTCGACTAGCATAATGCATGTAGTATGGACATTTCTTGTCATCCATCTACATAAGCATGGCTCCCAAGATGTACTTTGATGCATCTGTCATGACATGGAAGGGTCTAGAACAATTAGGTGCTTGTAGAATCAGAGTTTCAACAAGTTTCTCTTTCTGTTGCCGAAATGCTCTTTCACATTCTGTGGTCCAAAAAAATGGAGCATATTTCTTTGTTACTTCCACCAACGATCTTAGAGAAATCCTCTATGAATTGCTGGTAGTAGCTAGTATGTTCAAGGAATGATCGAACATCTTTAATAGTTTCTAGTTGGTGAGTGATTCTTTGGATAACCATTATTTTCTTAAGATCTACCTCAATTCCTGCTTGTGATATTCTATGCCCCAATACAATGCCTTTCTAGACCATTAGGTGACTTTTTTGCAAATTAAGCTACAAGTTGGTTTCAAACATTATTTTAACACTTGCTCAAGGTGATCTAGGGCTTGCTCATATGTGGCTCCATAAGTGGAGAAGTCATCCATGAACACTTTGACACCACTTCCAATTTGCTATTGAAAAATGCTTAGAACCAGGCATTGGAATGTAGCAAGAGCGTTGCACAAACCAAAAGGCATCTTACGATAAGCAAAAGCCCCCTAAGGACTCGTGAATGTTGTCTTCACCTAGTCCTCTAATGTAATTTGAATTTGTTTATAGCCACTATAACCATCTAGAAAACTATAGTAGTAATGCTCAAATATTATGTCTAACACCTGATCAACAAATGATAATGGAAAATGATCCTTGAATTTTTTCATATTCAATAGCTAAAAATTGATGCAGACCTACCACTTGTCATCTTTTTTGGCACAATGATGAATGGACTAAACCACTCACTATCCACAATGGGATAAATGAACCCTACCTTGAGGAGTTGTTCAATTTTCTCTTTGATGATCTACTTTAGTTTGGGGTTCAATTGCCTCTATGGCTATCTCTTTAGCTTCATGGCCAGATCAGTATAGATGCGATGCTAGCATACCCTAGGATCAATTCCTATAAGTTCAAGATATGACCAAGCAAAAGCTGTTGACCATTTTTCAATCACATTCAACAGCATCTTTTTCTATTCTAGAGTAATATTTGCATTGATCATGACCAACCTCCCATTTTTAAAAAACACATATTCCATTCCATTTGGTAGCATTTTTAGTTCAAGGGGCTCTTGCTTGAAATTTTTTTGAATCTCCAATTCTTCCTAATAATTATCATCATTTGCATCATCAGAGAGTTGGTGATAAACTTTCTCTAGTTCATCCATGCCTACAACATATGTGCATGTTAGCCTCTTAATTGGTTCTATGCAAAGTGTGTTACTCTTAGAATTAATGATTAGACACTGGGTGCCCTCTTGTTTTGTGGCTGTTGTGTACAAACACCTTTGAATTTCTACTTCTGGTGCATACTACTTGCATGCAAAGATTGATGCTTGTTTCACAGCCTAGAGTTTCTACACACAAGTGCACCTTGTATTACTATACATGATGCATGGAACTTTCGTCTTCTCAATATTTTCAAATGCATTTTCTTTTTGATATTTCCAGGCAAAGATCTCTAATTCCCATTCTTACATCAATGGTGCTAAGCCATGCCCTTCCCATGATGATTGGGAAGTCTCTCTATAGTTCTCTACCTTGATTACTAGGAAATCAACAAGATAAGACCAGCCACATATAGTGGTCATAATGGCTTCTACTAGTCCCAATAGAATAATGATGGACTAGTTTTCCAATTCTAATTGGATATTGCTCTTTCTTAAAAGAGGCAGATTCCATGAGGTATACATCTCATGAGAAATTAGGTTGACACCGAAACTTGAGTTGAGAAGAGCTTTGCATGGGTCATTCTTAGAAATCTACAAATAAATGAGAGGACTTCTAGGATCGACTAATTTCCTAGGAAGGTTTCTAGCACAGATCTAATTAGATATAGTGTGAGTAAGCATCACAGTATGGCTCCTAGGCAGTGTTTGGTTTGAAGGGACTCAAAGGAATTTGTTACAGAAGAAGATAAAGGAACAAGGTTGTCAACCATAGGTGTATTTAAGGGCTTAGGTGGACTATGTGGTTGAAAGAAAGGTATTTTCTTTGATTGAGTATCTAAACCACTCAATTGATTAACCTGTTGTAGGATAATAGCCCTAGTAGCATTGTGTTGTTGTGATTAAGTAGTAGTCCACCCTACATAGCTGGAGCAAGTGGTAGCTATGCGATTGGAGGAGGAAGATGTGTAGGAATATGAGAAGGACAAGGGTAATAGGTGGTATCCCTTCTTGCATGTGGAGAATGCATTGGATAATTATCAAGAGAGTAGTAGTGAGACTAGAAAGTAGAAACATGACTGAAGGAGTCACATGGAGACAAGGGTTGCTGAATGTAATACCCATATGGATTAGGTTGCATCTAAGGGTATTACTACCTTGGTGGTGCCAATGCCCATGACTATGGTTGCTGCCACTATTGATACTGCTCATATGATTACAGTGGAGTTCCATTTGGATAATATTGCTACTACTAGTGGAACTACCTAAAATTACCTTGAGGATAAGGTAATCTTCTAGATGTTTGCCTTTTTGTTAGTTATGGATTCAAAACATACATCCCAGACTCTTGTAAATGTGCCACATGGGGCAACATCCCTTAAGATATTCATATTGGAAAACATCACATCCACCATCATCATTTGATTTGTTTCCTGCAACTTCTTCTATTGCAACAACCTTGCCCTCCTCTTTGATAGGCACGTTCAACTTCCTTGTGCCTCTTGCACTCACAATCACTACCTTGTTCTTTGGACTCTTTAGCAATTTTTAGGATAGCTTGAAATCTGCTATCCATGGAGTCCTATAACTGATCAACCTTGGCCATAATTTTAGATTGAAATTATTTGAGTGACAAGGTTTTTTTATTCACCACCTCATTAGGTGCAGATTCTTCCTCATTGTCATAGAATTGAACCTCCCTCTTTCAAATGGAAGCATCGTAATTGTACTCTTTTGCACTTTCTCTTTTTTTCAATTCACCCTCCTCTTTAGCTACTTTCTCAATTAGTCTTTGTATCTAACAGGCACTTAATTCTGATAGTCACCCTTGGGCATAAACACCAAGGGTTCTCCTCGTTTTTTATTAAAGCCCATCTCCATTATGGCAAAGTTGATTTAGTTGAGAATAACCATGGCTAGAACATTTTTGCATTAAGGAATAGTACTGGTCGATGGCAGCATCCAAGTGTTCATGTCTTCCTTATTTCCATCCTTGGATATGCCTTCTCAAGTTTGACACTCTAGAGTACATTTGATATTTGTCATTGAATAATTCAAGCATGGTACTTCATCGTCTAATAGATTCTGGTTCTAAGGACCAGTACTAGTTTATGGCTTCTTTAATGAATGTCTGTGGGAACAACTTAAGCTTTTGCCACTCATTCTCTATGTTCTACAAGGCACATGCATCTTGAAAAACTTAGAGATNTTGTTGAAATTTGTACTACCTCTACAATATTTAGCATGCTTTGGGTAGTAAGAAAAGGCTCATCAAGGCCTTAATTTTGATGCCTATGATGCCTTATACTACCCCTTCATTCATGGTGATGTGCCTCTCTTAAATGTCTGCATCCTTGGTCTTGCCTTTCCTACTGGTCCCTTTGATCATTTTGGTCCTGTTGGCTATTTTGATCACCCCCATCATGGTCTCACCTCCTATGGTTGCAATCAGATCCAGAAGAAGATGATGATGATAATGAAGGTGAAGAGGAAGGAGGACTAGCACCATCATGGTGCCTGCTACCACCTCTTTGGTGATCACAACCACAACCATGATCTTGTTTCTTGTCCACATCCTTGCCTTGACTTGCCCCTTTGGATCCTTCTTTGTCATTGGATCCATTCTTACCAAAACCAAGATTGTGAATTGTGGACTACAAGTTCTAGTTTTGACCTCCATCACTGAAGTTAAAGAGAGGAATTTCATTAAATAGAAAACCCCCAGAGAAGGGTTCCCCATCATCTTTTTGGCATAGCAAGAAGGGGGAATCATTCAATCCTTTTTCCTTCATAAATTCATGATGTTGTTTTAGTTGTTAATCCCATTGATGTTGTGCCTTAGTGGGATGATAATCCTTGATGTCAATATCTTGCACAACATACTCAACATGACATTCCTGGAGATCCCATTGTATAAGCATTTGTTGAAGCATTGCAGGAATGGATTGATTGGGTAGCAACACAATGTTACCGTCCATGTCACGCCACCATAACTATTCATCCTAATGTAGGATGAAGGTGAAATTGGGTACATACTCATCAAGATGACCATATACCATTCAATATTGTTGAGCCACTAGCTGATGAGCTCCATCAGACTTGGCTGGAGAAGCACTCCTATGAGAAGAAGACATTTTCAATTAGATGACAAAAACATAGTGTGCTTTTAAATTTTTGTTGTAGGAATTGTAAAATATGATATGACTCTCAAGTTCACTCTAATAATTTTGAATGATTTCCACTAAATCCTAGATAGTGCACAAAACAACCAAAAGGTCCCTAGTAATGGTACCAATGATGAGCGATGAGGTACCCCTACACCCAACCATATAAATCACTAAGGCATTCACATGCAATCCGGTCAAATTCCATGGACCTATAGTTCTCTAGTGCACTAGTTCTTCCAGGAAGTGAAATGGGTGTTGAGAACATTTGTTGTCTTCTCAACTACACTTGTAAAGCTCAAGGATATGGTTTAAGTGTAATTGAGGTACATGATTTTTATCATTTTAGGTTTTATAAATTTAATCACCTACAACAATAAATAAAGGTAGAGTAATTTATGGTCTAATTTATATACTACCTATCTAGCCTAACACAAGTACCCATCCCACTTTCTTGGACACATCCTAAATACATATAGTGCTACTGGGTTACCAAATGTTAAGTATTGTTGCATTACCAAGTGCTACACATATGCTTGAAGTGGTCATGATTGTGTTCATTAACAACTGAAAATTAATTACTTAATTAAAGTGCATGAAAGTAAAGTGCATTAAAGAAAACATTAATTTATTCTTAGTGCCACAAGGATTATCAAAAGCATTCATTTTTATTCCCATCACACTACTATGCTTAGGTACATTAGTGCTTGAACAAAGATTTGTACACACTCAAACTCCTACTGCAAGCACTTAGAAAATATTCTAACTCTAGAGAAAACAAACTGCAAGAGGTTTGCTAACTATGACAAAAAACTGATCCTCAACTCGTGAGCCCAAGCGCTATATTTATAGGTTGGCATCTACCTCACGGTATCAGATATCTGACATCACATCCTAGCTCTAACATCAAATACTTAACATTAAGGCTCCAACATTAGATACCTAATGTTAGAGCATACAAAAACATGATTCATCAAGGGTCCTTGTGGGGGCCACTATGTTGGAAGGAGGATAGCCATTAAGATCCTCATGGCAGGATATTATTGGCCCATGATCTTTTGAGATGCCCATTACTTCTTCCATTATTATGACTGATGCTAACATGATGAAGAGATTACCATGCACATGGAAGGGTGACAATAGTGGATTCAACCACTAGAGCCTTTCAATCTTTGGAGGATTGATTTCATGGGGTCCATCAACCCTATGTCAAACAAAAAGGCTTACATCATTGTGTCTTTGATTATTATACCAACTACGTTGAAGCTGCTACTATCACTGACTATTCATCCTCTACAATGGCATGGTTTATATAACAAAATGTTGTTAATATGTTTCATGTGCCATGGGCACTAATTTCTGACAATGGAACACATTTTACAAGTACCAATTTTTGTAAACTCATGCAGCACTTGAGGGTTGAACATAAATTAACAACTCTATACCACCCCCAAGCCAATAGTCAAGCTAAGGTTACCATTAGGGAAATTACTAAAATACTAACATGAATGGTTAGTAAATATAGGAAGGATTGGAGCAATAAACTCAATGATGCTCTTTGGGGTTATCGTTCAATGTGGAAGCTTCCTATTAGATATTCTCCCTATGAGCTAGTGTATAGAAAACTGTAAACTCTTTCCATGTAAGCTAAGCTTTGTATACTTTCAATGACCTATGACCTTGACTTGGACCTAAGTCTATCCCAACAAGAAAGACTAATGAATCTCAACATGCTAGATGAGAATAGACTAGTGGCCCTATCATTGAATAAAGTGCACAAGGAACATAATAAATAACATCATAACCTTAAGATACAAAAACTAAAATTTCAACCAAGGGATAAGGTGCTCTACTAGAACCCCATGCATGTACCTCCACATACCAAATCTCAAACATTATGGGAGGATCCTTACATTCTATATGAAAGCTTTCCATCTAAGGCCATGATGATATACCACCTAATAGCCCAAGTAAGAGATTTTTGGTCAACACCCAACAACATAAACCTTTCTTAAATCAAAAACAACTAGTGGAACAAATGCCTCAACTAATGGCCAAGCATGTTCAATCTTCTAGATCCCCTCCTTCCAACTTAGTCATGGGGGAGATGCCCATCCATGCTAATACTATATGACTGACTTCTCAATTTTTCAACTTTTTTGGTTTGCACCGTATTTCATTTTCTTGAATATTTTACATTTTTTTCTATATTTTGTCTTATTTATACTTTTCTTATGTGTCTTCTTTTTCTTTATTGCCATCAGGACATTGGTACTAAATAAAATTTCTAATTGATGGTGTTTTGTTAAATAGTATTATTTACTTGATTGCAAATGACTAGATTTCATCCTAGAATTTTGATGTTAAATTTTGAAACATTAGTTCTCTCATGGTATCAGGTAGTGAGTTCATGTCATCCACCTGCTCCACACAACTCTATGGTATTTCCTCATTTTGGAAATATGACGTTCCATTTTAATAAGAACTTATAATGAATTTGTGACCTTTGTACTTTCCAAGACTTGAAACAAATCATGTCAATGAACAAGGGTGTGGCTTCAATGGGATTCATCACCTTTTGTACTTGGCCAACATATGGGGTTCATGAGTATTCCCATGTATTCATCATCATTTCTACATTGACCACTAAATAGGAAGTAATGTCTTTGCATGGTGTGGTTCTCATTTGAAGAAAAATGATGGAAATTAAAAGCACATCCCTTAGATGTAATACCAAGCTACAAGAATTGGTTATGGGGTTGGAAAGACATGTTACCCATGCTTGAAGGCACCCCTCTAACTAAGGCCCTGTTCACTTCTTACTTCTCTTTTCTTCTTTCTTTAGAATGCTAAGTGACATGTGGGGATGTTCCTATACCTTGAGGGGTCGAATGGTCTAGTGTGCCAATGTGAAGTTACTAGAAGTGGATGGTTTTGATTCTGACTAAGGATGGAAGCTATTAGGTCATATTAATCACATCCTCCACAAGGAGCTTCATGTGACCATAATGTGGAACACCATTTCACACTCTCAATCATTCATCAATTTTTCCCATTTACCACCTCACTACCTCTTATCATGTTGTATCAATGGGTTCATTTTTAGATGGTCTTAATTCTTTGATGGTTTTTTTGGTGATTTGGTTTTTAGCAACCCATAGCCATTAATCATCCTTGGGGTCCATGGACTCCTTGGTTTGAGGGCATGTAAGGGAATTAAGGGCATGAGCCTACTATGGGGAGGATCCACTTACATACTTTTTGGTTGGAATGGTTAAGTTTCATATCCCTTAAGCATTTTTCTTTCAAAACCATTGTTTCTCACCTCTATGCATCCATTTTTTACACTCCTTGGCAATTAGTCTCCTACCAACTCTCCTTTCCAAACGTATTCTAAGACCTCTTCATGCATATGTCCTTTTTCTAGGCTTTTCTAGCTTCCTTTGGATCCCAATTTTATGGCAAACCTCTTTTTTCTTACTTAGTTTTTCAGTTGTGAAAATTTTTATTTTTGGTTGCATCAATGCATCCCTATTGATGCAATTAGATGCATCAACACATCCTCGTCAATGCAACAAAAAAATAGTATAAATACACAATGGGAGTTAGCCAAATTTTCACATTTACCTCATAATGCTAGGGGAGTTTTTGCAATTTTTAGAGCTCAAAACATTCCTAAGCCCATAACTTCCTAACTACTTGTCTAAATCAACTCATTCTTCAACCCTTCATCTACTAGAGGTGAGCTTTATGTCATGGGGGCTACAAACCTATGGTTTTTGATAGAAAATATGTTGAAATTTTTCTAATTCCCAAATAATTTAACTAATAAAATAATATTAAAGATCACCAATCCACATAAGTTAAACCTCATCAACATGCTCGGGTAGCCATTGGAATAAAATAATATTAAAAAATCAATCTGCTATGATCACAAATTAGCCTAAGTGTAACTAGAAAAATGGGGAAAGGTATCAAAGTATTATAAGTTATGCATAAAATACTAATCCTTGACTATGTGTGTCATTGATGATGGCATTGAAGATATTGTAGGAAGAAGAAGCATCACAATCATAGGAGAAGCAACTAAGAGGTGTAAGGGACCAATAGCCATAACAACAACCCAAGAAGGCGAGTAGAGACCCATGCCATGGGACCTCTTTGGGAGAAGCCCAAAGTGGAATCTATTCATCAGATTCCCATGGTAAAAACAAGATGGTCTAGGCAAGACATGGTTCCATGGCCTAGATCAAATCTAGAGGTCACCTTAACCAAGGCTTTCCTAAAGCAAATTTCTTCTAAGGAAGTCCAAAGTGTTGTTCTTTAGTGATGAGTGGTGAGGTACCCCTACACTCAACCATACGAAACGAGCGTTGCACGCACAATCTGGTCAAACTCCGCAGATGGACTAGTTGTGGCACCTAGATAGTTAGCCTTAGGTCGTAGTTCGCTGTCTTTCCACCTGGACTAGTATTGCATATGTCACGTATGGTTTAGTCCAGATGAGGTGTATGATGTGTTCTAATTCTAATGCTACTCTTAAAGGCAGTGGAAAATAATATTAACTAAGCTAAGCTAGGAGGAAAAGGGTAAGAAAATCTAATCTAGCCTAAGTGCGACGAGCAACCGATTCCTTGATCACATCTTGGACTTCGTGCACGACTACCACTGGGACTACCAAGCATAGGTCCTAGGTATGTCACTGGGATTACCAAGCGCAGATCCCAAATATGCCACTGGGTTACCAAGCGTAGATCCTAGCTACACCACTGGGCTACCAAGCAGTCACACTTAAATGCTCGTAATCAAGTCGTACTCGTTCCGTGTTCTAGGAGTTTAAGTGTGAGAGAGAGAAAATAGTAAATAAAATTAAATAAATAACAAATAAATAAATAAATAAGTGAATGCTGCAATGATGAAGTAATCTCGATCTTTATTGCTGGTCATGTGC
>MNCI01019665.1:4429-28620 GCA_015680685.1 Gnetum montanum
AGAGCCTGGAATATGTATCGTTGATCTAAGGCCCTGATGCCTAACCTCTTCACTAGAGTGAGGAGGAGGAAGATCGTTTTCTAAGAAACCCATTGTGGGGGGTTCCTCATCTCCTATTTCACTAATGACATGGGGAACCTGGCCCTTCAATAGTGAATGTTGGCTCTCCTGCCTTGCATCCCGAATACGTTGGGCTTTCGTGGGATGATAATCCCTCATATCATAATCATCCAAAACATATTCAGCAATCAGCTCTTGCATGTCATACCGTACCAAAGCACGGGAAAGCATGTTGGGAGCAGATCGATCTGGGGGTAACATGATGTTGCCTTGCATGTCTCTCCACCGCAGTTGCTCATCTTGATGGAAAACAAAGGTAAAATCTGGCACATACTCATCGGGATGAGTATATGTGACTTAGCCTATTGAGGACATGGTTGATCTCGGTTATGTGTATGATGCTGACTTTCTCCTGTATTGTCCTTAGGTGAGTTGATTTCGTGAGAAGAAGCCATTTCTATTGGTGTGCTAATTGTACCATTAATTATATTCTTAATTAACTGATTAACCCTAAGGTTCGTTCAAGCTCACAACGATGTGAGTGATATCCCTTATGTTAAATTGGTGAAAAACACACTTAGTCCCCGGCAACGGCGCCAATGATGAGTGGCGAGATACCCCTACTCTCAACCATACGAATACGAGCATGCACGCGCGATCCGGTCGAACTTCGCAAACTAAATGCCTTAACGCCACAAGAAAGACTTGGGGTTAATCGTTCGTTGTCTTCCCAGGCTTGCTTGTAAGTGTCACGGTGTATGGTTAAGCAAGTCTGAGGTATATGATTTTTTTGGTATTTTCACAGTTTATCTTCTATGCTATGAGAGAGAGAGTTGAGAAAACTAAACTAACTCTAACTAATGTTCTAGTCTAAATTAACTAGCGTCAGCATCCGTTCCCACTTACCGGACACACCCTGAACTATGCAACTGTGGCTTACTAAACACTAACCGTTACTGGGATCGCCAC
The DNA here is from genome assembly GCA_015680685.1 of Gnetum montanum. Taxonomy (NCBI): domain Eukaryota; kingdom Viridiplantae; phylum Streptophyta; class Gnetopsida; order Gnetales; family Gnetaceae; genus Gnetum; species Gnetum montanum. The sequence continues at coordinate 5,459 of MNCI01019665.1, forward strand.
ACGTAACGCCAGTGCTCGAAGCGATCGTACTAAGGCACCTATTTAGCCTAAGTGTGATAAGCAGCCGATTCCTTAACTAGCCATACATGTCCGTAGACGCTCGTAATCAAGTCGTACTTGAACGCACTAGGAAAGCAGTAAATGAAAGCAATAAATGAAAGCCACGTGTTGCAAGGTTTATCCAATCAAGTTCGTCTTTATTGTCATACACAACTTGGGTTCAGGTTACAAGTTGCTCGAATAAAGATCCGTTCACTCTAGGACTCCTACTGCGGGCACATGGGAAAAATTCTAACTCTGGAATGATCAATCTGCCAGAGCTTCGCTACTTTTAGCCAAGATTCGGAAATAAGGGGAGTGTCGCCTCTTATTTATAGATATGGCAGCGGACCGCAATATCGCGTACGCGATATCGCAGGGGATGCGATATCGCGGCGCATGCAAAACGCATCTCATCAATAGTGGAATGGGGTGACTGACTCAACATGCGCGATGAACAGATCATCAATACAATACATGACAACATTAGTGTTCATGACCACAAAAGTGAATACTATACATACATGACATCTAGCCTTATTTGGTAGCTAGGAGAGAAGAAGGAGAGAGAGAAAAGAAGAAGACATGTTACTATCGATGCCAACATTGTGCCTGTCGTTGTTCATCCATAGCCACACTACCAATCTTGCTCCTTTCGCAAACATTCCAGTTCCAGTTCATCCTAAGTGTTTCCTCCAAGTCTAGTCCATTATTGTATGATTGCCATATGCACACACAACATAGTTACAAATGAGCGAGGGTAGATAAATCACAATGTAGTTGATACCTTTCCTTGATGTAAAGTGCATTGGCTAAGTTGTGGTTATGGAAAATGCTGATTCTAGAGATTTAACGCTGGTGACTACCTAAGGTGTAGGGGTTAGGAAAAATTAAAAAAATTGTGCCAAGGCCCCCATGACTATGAGCGATCCTATGGTAGTGATGGGATGGAAAAGGATAAGGAAGAAGAAAGATGGAGAAAAAGCAACAACGACAGTGCTAATAAAATGGATGTCATAGATGGGGATGAAACAAAGAAAATTGTCAATCACAGAAAATGTTTAAGGGAAAGAAGTTAACAAGTGCACCAAAAAGGAATGCTAGTGGGTCCTCCCCAAAGTAGGCTCATGTCATTGATGCCCTGATAGACTCACAAATCAAAGAGTCCATAGGATCTAGGAATGTCATTTGGAAGCAAGAGTTAACAACTTACCCATAAGAAATTATCGAGGAAAAAGAATGCACCAACCAAGGTACAGACTAATGATAAAACTGACAATGAGGTGAAAAATGGAAAAGAAATATGGACAGGAGAGGATGGAATGGAAACCCAAGAACAAGGTTATGTAAAGTCCCTTGTGTGTTTTGTGGTTAATGTGACCGAGTAGAACTGAGTCCAAATCTAGGCTCAACAACCCCTATTCAGTGACCTTGCATCAACACATTTGACCAACCTATCCTCTCAAAGCAACAAGAATGCCTCTACAAAAAGTCACCACCATTCCGAGGAGAACAAGATGGAGAATTGGGAAGCGAGAAAGGGCCTTAGTTAGAGGGAACCTTCAAGCATGGGTAACATGTCTTTCCAGTGCCATAACCAGTGCTTGTAGCCCAATTTCATTATTGTGTCTAAGGGGTGTGCTTTGAATTCTCACTTTTTTTTTTGCGTGAGAACCACACCATGCAAAGACTTATTTTTATGTACTCAACTTCTAGAGATTTGATGAATGGTCAGAAAGGCAGAAAACTCAAGGAAAAAGCATCCAAGCACTCAAGAGAATAGCTAGCACAAATGCATCGAATCTCCTTGAAGTCATACCCTTTTCATCCTTTGAGGCTTTCCTTAGTCTGAGAAATACCTAGCCATCAATTTGTTAACAATTTTATTAAAGAAAGGGACTATACAGTTCCAAGCTAAGGGAAACCATAGGATTTTATGGATGCATGAACGACATGGACTCATTACTTGTTTAATCAAAAGAACCATACCTTAATATCAACATCGTACTTCAAAGGTAAAATCCAAACATTAGCAATCAATATGAAATTATTCATGCCACCATCATGAACACTTATTGGGTGACAAACAAAATAAAGTAATCACACAAAGAAATGGTAAAAATATGAATGATGGTGTAAAAAAAAAAGAAAGATTAAAGAAATNTGAAATTTGGTATGTTGTGACACATGTGTGGGGTTCTAGTAGAGAACCTTATCTCCTGGTTGGTACTTAACCCTCCTAATTTTCAGGTCATGACATTGTTTATTAAATGCCTTGTGCAACTCATTAGATGATAGGGTAGCTAGTTGATTTTCATCTAGCAAGTTAAGAGTCATCAACCTTTATTTTTATGCTAGATCAAGGTCAAGGTTGAGGTCACATGCCATGGCTAGTGTACGGAGCTTAATTTGGATAAGGAGTGTTGGAAGTTTTCCATACACTAACTCATAGGGAGAGTAGCCTATAGGGAGTTTCCATGTGGAGTGGTATTCCCAAAGAGCATTGTTCAATTTAGTGCTTCAGTCTCGCCTATACTTACTAATGGTTCTAGTCAGTATCTTAGTAATTTCCTTGTTGGTGACCTTAGCTTGACCATTTGCTTGGGGGTGGTATGGTGTAGTCAATTTGTGCTCAACCCCTAAGCATTGCATTAACTTTTGAAAAGTTGTACCTGTGAAGTGTGTTCCATTGTCGGAGATAAGTGCACGTGACACACCAGACCTGTTGACAACTTGTTGTTGAACAAATCGTGTAGCTGTAAATGATGTGACATCTTTAATGGTAGCTACTTCAGCCCATTTTGTTAAGTAGTCTATGGCAACTATGATGTAAGGTTTTCCATTGGACATTGGCATAATGGGCCCCATGAAAAAATTCCCGAAATGTCGAAGGGTTCTAATGGTTGAATCCATTATTGTGGACCCTCCATTCTAGCAGTCATTCCCCCATCACGTTAATAGTATTCACAAGATTGGAGGAATAGATGGGTGTCCCGAAACAAGGTAGGCCAATAATACCCTACAAGCAGGATCTTAATAGCCATTCGTTTCCTAGCATAGTGACCCCCACAAAGGCCCTCATGAGCATCTTGAAGAACTCTCATTTGATCTTTATCAGGAACACACCATCGAACCAAGCCATTGGGACATACTTTGTAAAGTTGTCCATTGATCTCCATAAAGTACTTGGCTCTATGAAGAAACTGTTGTTTCTTCTTAAGGTCTAGCTCGTGTAGTGTTTGTTGGATAAGGAGATAGGTAAGAATGCTATTGTACCAATTTATCTCCATGGGTTATTGGTTATTCACTACACTAGCAAAGAGAAACTCATCAAGGAATTGATTTGAAATTGGATATTCATCTGCTTTGCTATCCTAGTGTAACTGAGATAAATGATTGGCAACTACGTTCTCGGTGCCTTTACGATCTATCATTGTTAGATCAAACTCTTGTAGGATTACCATCCATCGTATAATACGGGGGCTTACCATTGGCTTATTTATGAGGAACTAGATTGCACTATGATCTGTGTGAATGAATACCTTGTACCCCAATACATAGTGCCTAAATTTTTCTAGTGCAAATACTACAACCATTAATTCTTTTTCTATGGTAGTGTAGTTAAGTTGTACACCAATGATACTTTTACTTGCATAGTGGATGTAATATGGATTTTTTTGGTCATCTAACTGTGTAAGTACGACTCCTAAGGCATAGTTGGATGCATCAGTCATGACATGAAACAGTTTGAACCAGTCAGGAGCTTATAGAATGGGTGTTTCTACCAGCTTCTATTTTAGAGTTTGGAAAGTTAGTTCACATTCCCTCGTCCACCCGAAGGGTACGTCCTTTTTTGTTAACTCTACCAATGGTTTGGAAACCTTCAAAAGTTCTCTATGAATCTCCTATTGTAGCCATTGTGTCCAAGGAATGACTGAATGTATTTGACAGTTTCTGGTTGATAGGTAATTCCTTGGATGACTTTGATTTTCTCAGGGTCTACCTCTATCCCTGCATGTAAGATTTTATGCCCAAGTACTACGCTTTCTTGGACCATCAAATGGATTTTTTGCCAATTGAGCCTCAAGTTAGTTTCTACACATCTTTTCAGCACTTGCTCTAATTGGTCCAAGGCTTGATCAAAACTTGCTCCATAAGTGGAGAAGTCATCCATAAAGACTTCCACACCATGTCCTATCTACTACTAGAATATGCTTAGAACTAGGCATTGAAATGTGGCAGGGGCATTGCACAAGCCAAATCGCATTTGTTTGTATGCAAACATTCCCCAAGGACTAGTGAACGTAGTTTTGGCTTAGTTTTCTGGGGCTATTTGTATTTGGCTATATCCGCTAGAGCCATCCAAAAAACTATAATAGCGATGCCCTGCGATTGTGTTTAGGACTTGGTCAACAAATGGCAACGGAAAGTGATCCTTGAATGTTTCCATGTTTAGTAGCCTAAAATCTATGCACACCCTCCATTTGCCTCTCTTTTTAGGCATGATTACTAAGGGGCTCACTCATTCGCTATCAGCAATGGGGTATATGAACCCATCCTTTAGAAGCTTTTTGATTTCTTCTTTTACTACTTGCTTAAACTTTGGGTTCAATTGCCTCTATGGTTGTTTTCGAGGCTTCATGGAGGAGTCAGTGTAAATCCTATGCTGGCATATCCTAGGATCTATTCCAGTTAATTTTGGATATGACCAGGTGAAGGCTTTTAACCACTTGTTTATTACCTTTAGCAGACTTTCTTTTTGTTGCGGAGAAAATCTTGCGTTGATGATTACTAGTTTTCCATTCTTAAGGAACATGTATTCCATACCAGTGGGTAATGGTTTTAGCTCTAGGGGCTCTTGTTTGAATTTCTTAGGAATTTCTAGCTTCCCCCAGTTGATATTTTTTAAGTTAGGATTGGGAAGTTGGTGGTGGACTTGCTCTAATGCATCTATGCTATCTATGTAAGCCTAAGTCAAACCCTTAGTTAGTTTCATGCACATAATTGAGTTGCTTTCTTGATTAGCTATTAGCCATTAGGTGTCTTCTTATTGTGTGGCTGCTACATATAGGCACCTTTGTAGGTTAATCATTTGTGCACACTGATTACATGTAGGCAGTGTTAAACTTTGCACAACCCATGATCTTTGCACACAATTGCACCCTGTATCATTGTATGCGATGCATGGAACCTTCTTCTTCTCAATCTTTCTAAAAGTGTTTTCTTTAGATATTTCTAGGGAAAGATTTCGGATCCCTAGGCACACATCAATAGTGCTTAGCCATGCCCTTCCCATTATGATTGGGAAGTCCCCCTTACTGTTATTTACTTGAATCACCAGGAAGTCAGTTGGATACAACCATCCACAAATAGTGGTAACAATGTCCTCCACTAATCCCAAGGGAACAGTGATGGACTGGTCAGCTAACTCTAAATGGACATTGCTCTTTTTTAATGGAGGTAGGTTCTAGGCCTTATACATTTCTTGGGATATTAATTTGATACCGGAACCTGAATCCAAAAGAGCTTTACATGGCTCATTCCCAACAATTTGTACATATATTAGGGGACTCCTAGGATCAAATAATTTTCTAGGAAGGTGGCTAGCTTTGATCCAATTAGTAATGGCATGTGTTAACATGACTGTATGCATTGAATGTAGTGTTAAGTTCGAAGGGGCCTCGGAAGCTTTAGTTGATATGGAGACGTCTAAAGACTTAGCCACTTGGGGTTGTAAAGGCTTGGTTGGACTATTGGTTCTAAAGAAAGATCTTTTCTTCATACAGTTGTCAGAACCAACAGTAGGTTGAGGGTTAACAACCTTTGTGGCATTGCGTTGTTGTGGCTAAGTAGGGAGTTTACCTTGCATTGTGGGAGCAGGTGGTAATGGAGCTATTGGTGAGAGAGATCTGGCTGGATTGGAAGGATGGTACTCTTGTGGAATGTTGCCCCTAGGAGAGGGAGTCCTATATTACTCATGGGCTTGGTAGTGATGTTGGGGAGTAATGTGACCAATAGAGTCACATGGAGAGATTGGATGCTGTACATAATATCCATATGGATCATGTTGCAAGTAAGGATATTGTTGCCTTGGTGGTGGCATTCCCCATGATTGTGGGTGTTGCCACTGTTGATGTTGCTCAATTGGTTGTGGTGGAGTTCCACTCGGATAATATGTTGAAGGTTGGTGGAACTGCCTTGGGTTACCTTGGGGATAAGGTAACCATCGAGATGTTTGCCATTTGTTTAAACATGGATTAAGTGCATACACCCCAAACTCCTACAAATATGAGATCACAGGGCAACATCCCTTAGGATGGTCATACTAATGGATCTCACATCCACTATCATTATCTGTATCTGAGTCCACAACCTCTTGAATAATAGAAACTTTATCCTTACCCTTGTTACATGCATTTTTTGCTTCTCTCTTTTTTCTTTTGTCATAATCACTACCTCACTCTCTAGATTCCTCTGCTACTGTAAGAACAGTTTGAAACCTACTATCCAGGGAGTCCCACATTTGGTCTACCTTTGCCGAAACTTCTGATGCTAACTTTTGGATAGGCAAGGTTTTCCTATTCACCATCTCTTCGAGTGGTGACTGTTTCTCATCCTCACAAAATCTTACTCCCTTCTTCTGGAGGGAAGGATCTCAGTTATATTCTTTCACACACACTCTCTTTCATAGCTCACCTTGATGGGACCTAAGCTTGGATAACCTTCCTTGGGCATAAGTCCCAAGGGTTCTTCTTATTTCATGCCTAAGCCCATCTACGAGATGGAATAATTGATCCTACTGCGAATAATCATGGCCGGGACAATGAAGTAATAGTGCATAATAATGACCCATGGAAGCATCCAAGGGTTCATGACTTCCTTGTTTCCATCCTTGGATTTGCTTTTGTAGGTTAGACACCTGGGAGTACGTTTGGTACTTATCGTTGAACAGTTCTAACATAGTACTCCACCTACAAATGGATTCTGGTTCTAAGGACTAGTTCCAACTTTCAGCTTCTTTTATTAGTGTCCATGGAAACAAATTAGGTTTTTTCCACTTGTTTTTTATGTTTTTCAAGGCACATGCATCATGAAATTCTTGTTAATGATTTTGAGGATTAGTGTTATATCCCCCTTGAAATCGTGGGATGTTATTCATGTCTAACCTCTTGATCCTACTATCTTTTTGGTGCCTTGTTGAAACTCTCATAGCCTCAGTTATAGCTACCATGCTTCACATGATGAGTAGGGGTTCATCATGATCATCTTGTTCGTAGTGCCTATGGCACCTACGTGGTTCCCTACTCTCCCTTCTTCTATGGCATGATTCCCTAGAGTGCCCTCATCCTCTATCTTGGTTGTCTCATCTGTGACTTCCACTTTTTTTGCCCTTATCCTCATGATCTGTTTCTTTATGGCTATGTCTAGACACAGAGGGAGAGGGTGAAGGAGATGATGAAGGTGAAGAAGGAGAACTGCCACCATGATGGTGTCTACTACCTTCTCTTCAGTGGTCTTTGCCTCGATAGCGATTACGATCAGAATGCCCACCTTTGTCATGTGTCTTTGTTTCTTTTATGGATACTTTGTGTCCGTTGGTATCAACACCTAGGTTGTGAATGGTAGAATGAAGGTTCTGATACACAACCCCTTGGCCAAAGTCAAGGGGAGGGACATCGTTATGTCGGTGACTACCTGAGGCAAGTTCATCACTCCCAATTTTGCTTAAAATGTGGGGGGCATCCTTAGACAATTTTTCCTTCAAGGAATTATGGTGTCTCTCCTGTTGCAAATCCCTTTGATGTTGTACCTCTGTGGGATGATAGTCTCTTAAATCATAGTCCTATGCAATGTATTCTGCATGTGAGTGTGGCATGCCTATTCGTGTGAGAGCATGAAGAAGCATACTTGGGACTGAATGGTTGGGAGGTAACACTATGTTACCTTCCAAGTCATGCCAACACAGTTGTTCGTCTTGGTGGAGAATAAAGGTGAAGTCAGGTACATATTCATCAAGATGAATATATACCACACGAAACTATTGAGGGATTTGCAGATCAACGTCATGTGTATCCTACTACTGATTGCTTCTTGTGTTAGTCCTAGGTGGTGAAGTGCTTTCGTGTGAAGAAGAAGACATCTTGTCTTGTTCAATGTGCAATGTACTATTATCTTTTTCTTAATCAACCCTAAGGGATCGTTCCAATGATGTGAATGACTTCCTAAGTTCTACTTAGCGCACAAACAACTAAGTTCCTTGGTAATGGTGTCAATGATGAGCGGCGAGGTACCCCTACGCTCAACCATATGAAAACGAGCATTTCACACATGATTGAGTTGAATTCCAAGGACTAAGTGCCTATGCGCCTTCGTGGAACAATAACGGGTTGGTTAATCGTTGTTTTCTGAAACTTACTTGTATGTCATAGTTGTATGGTTAAGTAAGCTTGAGTCATATGATTTTTATGGCTTTTATGTGTTTAATATCCTGCGCTAATAAGGAGGGGAAGAGAGATAACTCTTCTAATGTAACTATTCATTAACTAAGTTCTAAGTACTCTTAACACCAGTATCCGTTCCCACTTGCCATAAACATCATGAACCAATGCAACACTACCGAGATTACCAAACACTAATCGTTACTGGGTTACCAAGTGTACACGCATGCTTGAAACGATCGTACTAAGTGTATTTAACTAAGAGAGTTGTAAGGTGAGAGAGATCATTAATTAACTAGGAAAGCGTTAAATAATAAATAACACTAATTAATCTATTCTATATGCTGCAAGGTTTATCATAAAGTTCGTCTTTATTGCCATACACAAAGTGTGCTCAGGTACACAATGCTCGAATAAAGATTCGCTCACTCTATGACTCCTACTGTAGGCACGCAAAAATAATTCCAACTCTGGAGGGAAAAATGGCAAGAGTTTGGCTAAGGGTCTAACTTCTAATTGTGGAAACCAAGGGCACCACCTCTTATTTATAGATAAGAAGACAGGCTATGATGTTGGGTATCTGACATTGCATGGTCGATTCAATATTGCGGATGCAATATCACGGTTCATCACCTTTGAATTTGATGAACCCACATTTTAGAGAGTCTTTCTTTGGCATAGAAATCAAGGGTTTCCCTATTTTTATTCTAGAGTCCATCTACAATATGACAAAGTTGTTCTCTTTGAGAGTATCCATGGCCTATGCATTGGTGTAATAGAGAGTAGTACCTACCTAGGGTCCCATCCAAGCACTCATTATTTTCTTATTTTCATCCTTGGATTTGCCTTCGTAAGTTAGAAATTTAGAGTATGTTTAGTATTTGTTATGGAATAGTTCCAACATGGTACTCTATCGGTAAATAAATTTTGGTTCCAAGAATTGGTACTAGCTTTTTGCTTCTTTGATGAGTATCATTGGGAACAATTTAAGTTTCTACCATTCATTTTCTATGTTTTGTAAAGTGCATGCATTATGAAAAGCTTGTATATGATTTTGTGGATCTACATTATATCCTCCTTCAAACCTGAGAATATTATTCATATCTAGCCTCTTAATCCCACTATCTCTTTGATGCCTTGTGGATATTCTTATTACCTTTGAAATATTGAGCACGTTTCTAGTAGCTAGCAGAGGATTATCATAGTCATTCCATTCATGGTGGCTTCTTTTATGGCCATGATGCTTATGATGAGTCCTATTATGCCTTTGTTCCTGATGGTTCTCTTCTTTCCCTTATGGTTGTCTATGCCTTCAGTTATGATCATCTTTTTGGGATCTTTGTTCATCTCCATCCTAATTTCGACTACTTATCCTTTTGTCTTAGCACATCTCCTTTTATCAAAGTTTGAGAACAAAGAAAATAATGAGTTAGAAGAATATAAAATTTTTATTGAAGATTTAGTTAAATCATATGCTTTGTTAGACTCCTTACCCGATTCTTGGTCTGCAATCATGACATCTACTACTACTTCTATGAGTATTTCATCTATGACATTTGAATAGGTTGTGTCTACCCTTCAGGATTTAGAAGGAAGAGTGGATGAGTCATCTGGATCTAAAAATGTTCATGTAGCAGAGGAAAGAGAGAGAAGTAGAAGACATTTCCCAAGTAGGAGGAGAAGCAAGAATAGAGCTGTATCACATGGTAAAACTCAAATTTTGGTTCTATAAGAAGAAAGGTCATTTGAAAAATGACTACTTTGCATGGAAAGCACAGAAAGATAAAGGAAAGGAGAAGAAGTCAGAAAAGGGAACATTAGAGGTAAATACAGCTGACAAAAATGTTATTTTCTTAGTTCAAGAACTATGTACAATGATGGTAGATGGACATAGTAGTGACATCAGAAACTCTATTGCAATAGTTTTTGATGTAGAAAGTTCTAAAGTGTGGCGTAGATGTCTTGGACACATTAGCTGGTCAGGCTTAAAGGTACTTCAAAATCAGTCTCTTATTCATATATTTTCTTATGCCCAGACTAATTGTAAAGACTATTTAGTTGGAAAATCTAAAAGAGTAAACTTCCATAGGGATTTGGACAGTAGAAAGAAAAATAAGTTAGAATTGGTCTATTCAGATGTTTGTGGTCATATGACTCCCATTTCTCTTGGTGGATCTATTTATTTTGTAACTTTCATAGATGATTGTACAAGAAAGGTTTGGGTTTACATGTTGAAATAAAAAGATGAAGTGTTTTCAGTTTTCAAAACATTTGTTGCAAGAGTAGAAAATGAAATAGGTTTGCAAATAAAATGTTTGCAAACTAATAATGGTGGGGAGTACATTTCCAAAGTATTTTTTAATTTCTGTAATAGCAAAGGAATTAGGCACATTCGTACCCCTCCTAGTATACCATAGAAAAATGGATTTGCTGAAAGATGCAACAAAACATTATTGGATTGTGTTAGAATAATGGTTTCATGTGTTGCCCTACCTAAGATGTTTTGGGGAGAGGCAGTTAAGACTATAGCATATTTGATGAATTGGTTTCTACATTCTTCAATTGATAATGCTATTCCAGACGCTATTTGGAGAGGTAAAGACATTTCATATAATCATTTAACAATTTTTGGATGCGAGGCATTTATGCATATTCCAAAGGAGAATAGAACTAAGTTGTAGGACAAGGCTAAACATTACATATTTTTTGGATATGAAGAAGAATATTTAGGATTCAAAATTTGGGATAATTTGTAGTGAGATCAAGGGACATTAAATTTAGAGAAAACATGATGTTTAATGAGCTGCAAATGAAAGACAAGGATAACAATGGCTTAGACAGCATGAAAACTCCTTTTAGGGTGACTAAAGAAGTTGAAAATGATGAAATTCATGGATTTTCCAAATCTAGAAACATTGGATAGCATGCTAAAATTACATGGTAGCAAGTTGAAAACTTAGGACAATAAGGAGAAAGTGGAGGACAACAAGGAAATGAGGAAGAAGATGATGAACAAGAAGCTGCAGATGTGTCTCATTGGGTTAGAAGGTTAACAAGGGCTACCAGACCTCTTGACAAGTACTTTCGCTTGTTGAATTATGTACTTTATAGTGATAGTGGTGAACTGGAAACAATGGAGAAAGCCATGATGTGTACTGATGTTGCAAAGTGGAAGGAAACTATGAATGATGAATGGGAATCACTCCAGCAAAACAAAACATGGGAGTTGGTTCAGTTGCCAAAAGGAAGAAAACCCTTGGAGTGTAGGTGGCTATACAAAATTAAAATAGAGGCCAATGGGGAAAAACATTTCAAGGCTAGGTTGGTGGTGAAAGGCTATGCATAGAAACTAGGCATATACTTTCAAGAAATTTTTTCTCTAGTGGTAAAACACTCTTTTATATGTTTAGTGTTATCTTTGGTGGCCTACATGGACTTAGAATTGGAATGGCTTGACATAAAAATAGCATTCCTCCATGGAGATTTGGAGGAGGAAATATACATTAAATAGCCAGAAGGGTATGAAAAATAACAAAGTTCAAGTCTGGTTTGTAGACCAAAAAAGAGCTTATATGGTTTGAAACAATCTCCTAGGTAGTGGTATAAAAGGTTTGATACCTTCATGAAGAAGCTAAATTATCAGAGAAACAATCTGAACCACTGTGTGTATTTTGTTGAAGATGTTTTAAGTAAGTTGTTATATGTTGATGATATGTTAATTGCTAGAAATGACATGGTAGAAATAAAACATCTAAAACTGGAAATGGACAAAGAATTTGCTATGAAGGATTTGGGATAGGCAACGAAAATTCTTGGAATGAATATTTATAGGAACAGAAAAAGGAAGAAGTTGTGGGTAAGTCAAGAAGATTACATTGGAAAGGTTCTAAAACATTGCAACATGGAGGATGCAAAACCTATAAGTACACCTCTTTTAGCATAATTTAATTTATTAAAGGAGGACTATCCAAAGTCAAAAGAGGACTTTGAAAAGGTGAAAAACATCCCATATACTTCTACTATTGGGTCATTGATGTATGCCATGGTTTGTACACATCCTGATATTGCTTATGCCATTAGAGTAGTTAGTAGATTTATGATCAACTATGGGTGGAATCACTGGCTAGCTATTAAATGGATTTTAAAATATTTAAAGTAAAAAAAAACACATTATTTGTGTTTTGGATTTGCTAATCTGCACATTGAAGGTTTTGTAGATGCAAACTTTGGTGTTGATGATAATACAAGACATTCCACTATAGGGTATATATTTATCTTTGGTGGTGTAGCAGTGAGATGGTTGTCACATCTACAACCACTAGTAACTTTATCTATAATCAAATCAGAATATGTAGCTATCACAGAAACATGCAAGGAGATGTTACAGATGAAGAGATTTTTGCAATATCTTGGATTAAAACAACAAAGGTATGCTATGTTTTGTGATAGTTTGAGTTGCAATCCATCTTGCAAAGAATTTTACCTTTCATGCCAGGATGAAACATATAGATATCCAGTTCCACTTCATAAGAGAAATCATAGAGGATAGCTTGGTGCATGTTTAGAAGGTCCATAAAAGCTTAATGTTGCTGATGCTTTAACAAAACTAGTGATATCTGAAAAACACATTTTCTGTAGGAAGAAACTTGGGATAGCTGAAGCTAAATTAAAAGTGCACATCTCTTAACGGCTGGTTGGATTTTTCTTCAAGGGGGAGTTTGTTGGGAAAATGAAGATAAATACATTAGTATTATTTGTTGTATCTCCTTTTATGTTCTTAAAAGGATGTTGCATTTTAAATAATGATATGAAAATAAATAAAGGGGTCAGTTTATAAAGTGATGTTTATGTGGGGATGTGTTTTATCACACGTGTTAAGATTAGGATTTGGTCCTAATGTTTTCTTATAAATAGAAGGCTTTGGGTAGCCTTTAAGTGTGTGTTTTTGATATGGAAGCATTGTATTGAGGTTTTACCTTGGAGATGAGAGTTTGAGATTTGTTGGAGTAATAGATTGGATGCTTGGAAAAGCTATAAGGATGACTTGTGTCCTTAAGATTTGAGCAGAAGAAAAGGCAAATCAACATTATTGTGGAGGTAGGGTAAAAAGGGCCTGAACCATGTAAATCTTTGTGTTCTTGTGCTATTTTCATTATGCTTTTATAGAAAATGTTTGCTAGAGTTTACAATGGTTTTTTCAATGATTTACAGTGTCTATTTGATCTGCTATAGCATGATATTTTCTACCTTTAACATTTTATTCAGATCTACAACGTCCTAATAATTTCTCTAGAGCTTCTCTAGTGTATTTTTAGATCTAATCTACTGATTATTTTATTGAAACTATCGCTTTTGATTATAACATTTGAAGGATATGCCATCAAAGGAAAAGAAGATAAGGTATGCAAACTAAATAAAGCATTGTATGGATTAAAGTAGGCTCTAATGGCATGGTTTCATAGAATCAATGATTATTTGTTAAAAATAAAATCTTCATCTTGTATGTTTAAGTTTACTTTGTATTACAAACATGATAATATAGATTTCATCATAATCTCATTATATGTGTGGATAATCTTATCTTCCCATCCATAAACAATAAATTGATAGAAGAATTCAAGCTTGATATAAATAGTGAATTTGAGATGAAAGACTTAGAAGAATTGAAATACTTTCTTATAATTTAAGTTGAACAAGAAAAGGAGGGAATCAAATTTCATTAAACCAATTATGCTTCATTCACGCTGGAAAAAATATAAAATTAGCAAAGGAAAAATTACAATATCTCCACTTCCTCATAATTTGAAGCTTCAATATAAGGATATCACATCTCTTATCGATGTAACTTAATATAGAAGTGTGACTGGAGTGATCGAATTTCTATGTTGCACAAGACCAGATCTTGAGTTTGCTATATCCTACCTATCATGATTCATGTAAGAATGAAGGTAAAGCCACCTCAATGCTTTCACATGTGTTGTAAGATACATTAAAGGCACAATAGATCATGGACTCATCTATACCAAAGGGAATGAACAATTTTATATTTATTTAGATGGTGACTAGGGAAGAGATCATAATGATAAAAGATCTACATTAGGAGTCATAATATTCCATGGAGATAATGCAATATATTGAAAAAAAAAATTTCAATTCGTCTCTCAACTTGTGAAGCTCAATTCATAGCTATGGCTGAGTGCATACAACATATAATTTGGCTCAAGAAACTCATGACACACTTAGGATTCCAAGATGGTCTTTTAATCAAACTATTTTGTGATAATAGAACAACCATCTAGATATCAAATAAACATGTGCTACATAGGAAATCAAAGCCAATAGACATCAAAAATTACTTCATCGAATAAGAAGGCAAAGAGGTAACCATCAAACCTGATTATGTGCAAACCAATAATCAACTAATAGATTTATTGAGTAAATTTTTATTAAATTATAGAAATGAGTAAATTTGTCATGGTATAAGCATAAAGAAGATTTAAGAATCAAGACAAGATAAGAAAAATTATACATTTCACACTAAGGGAGGGATGGTTAGAGATAGTTTGTCATTCCCCATATGTTAAAAAAAAAGTTAAACTTGCATGTTATCATCATATGAAGTAAAAAGAAAATTTGATTTTTATTTTATTAAAAGATTAATGGGCTGATAAAATTAGAGAATAAACCCAGTCTCTCATGTCTCTTGAATTTCTAGCCCAAATTGCCATAAAATAAGCATGTCCCATCATATTCTATTAGGGATCCATTATTTGACTATAAATATGTAGGAAAATCATGTTTGTAAGAGATACAATTGATACCATTGAGGCAATTTGATGGTTTATGTTACAAAATTTTCTACTTCAATAACTTTCATCATCCATCATCTATTCATCATATTTACTAATTCATTAATCCACGAAGTTAAATAATCATATTTAGGACCATTTTTGTGTAATAGATTTTAACCATTAGATCAACTTAAATCAATTCCAAATTTTGAAGGTAGGAATATTGTTGAAAGAGTTTTATATCATGTATTTACATACTTCGTAAGTCTCTCTATCACAGAGATCTTCATTATACAAATAACTAATTTTTATTTTGAATGTTGAAAAGTTTTATTCAAGATACCTTTTCCAAGATATATTTGAATCATTAAATAAATTCTAATTAATCTGAAATTTTACAAGTTTATAGATTGTATAATGAGATCAACCCAAAACTCATCAGGATTGCAAAGATATCACGAGTATAAAAGTTTTTTTTTTTAAAAAAATCAATTTTTCTCAATTTTCCCACTTGCATCATTTGATATATTAGGCTATAAAAAATAAATAATTTTCTTAAACCTTCTTCCATCTAAAGGATCTACCCTTCACACCCATGAAGTAATGATGAGTGGTGAGGTATCCCTACACTCAACCATACGAATAAGAGCGTTTCACGCATGATCTGGTCGAACTCCAAGGACTAAGTGCTTACGCGCCCAAATGGAACACTTAAGGTTAATCAATCATTGTCCTCCCAAACTTCCTTGTATTTGTCATGGTTGTATGGTTAAGTAAGTTTGAGGTATGTGATTTTTATGATTGTTTATCTTTTTAAAGCCTATGCTAAGAGAGAAAGGTGAAGAGACTAATTAACTAACTTTCATTAACTAATTGCTAACTAAAGTCTAAGTATCCTAGCATCAGTATCCATTCCCACTTGCCGTACACACCCTGAACCAGTGCAATGCTATTGGAATTACCAAATGCTACTCGTCACTGGGTTACTAAGTGTTACACACGTGCTCAAAGTGGTCGTACTGAATGCACTTAACTAGGGGAGTTAAGGGTTGAGAGAGATTAATTATCTAATAAATCATTTAAACATTTAACATTAATTAATTTCTATTTAGCTTATTCCACATGCTGCAAGGTTTATTAGAAAGTTTGTCTTTATTGTCATACACAAATGTGTGCTCAGGTACAATTTGCTCGAATAAAGATCCATTCACTTTGAGACTCCTACTGCGGGCACATGGAAATTATTCTATCTCTAGAATGGTAAAAATGCCAGATTTTACCTAAGGGTATCTTCATTCCAAAACAAGGGGAAGCCACCTCTTATTTATAAGCACGATGGTAGGCTGTGATATTGCGTATGCGATATCGCAAGGATGGACGTGATATCATGTACGCGATATCGTGGCCCATGTGATATTGCATCCCATCATACCCCCATGACTGAATGAAAACTCATCCTTGAGTTCCTTACAAAATATTGGGAAGGTATGGGATTATTGACTCAAATGATACTAATGGTGAATGGGGTGACCTGTGAATGGATCATCATTACAACACATGACAAAAATTAGTGTTCATGCCAACAAGGGTAAACACTATACAGATTTGACATCCAGCCTTCTTTAGCAGCTGAGAGAGAAGAGAGAAAAGAGAGAGAAAAGAAGAAGTCTGTTGCTACCGATGCCAAGATTGTGCTTTTCATTGTTCATCGATAAGCACATCATCAATCTTATTCCTTGCATAACTGCTTTAGCACCAGTCCATTCCAAGTGTTCCCTCGAGATGCAATCCATTGATGTATGTTTGTCATATGCATGCACAACAAAATCTTAAATTAGCAAGGGTAAATGAATCACAATGCAATTGATACCTTGCCTCAGTGTCAGGCCCATTGTTGTAATATGGCTAATGTGGATCCGGAGATATAATATTGGTACCAACCCGAGGTGTAGGGGTTAGGAGAAAATTGAAAAAATTGGACCAGGACCCCCATGACTGAGAGCAAACCTTCGGTAGTGAGAGAATGGAAGAGATAAGAAATAGAAAAGATGGAGAAAAAGAAACAATGGTACGCTTATAAAATGGATGTCAAAGATGGAAATGAACAAAATAGATGGTGATTGCAGAAATGTGTAAGGAAAAGAAATTAATAGATGCACCAAATAGGAATGCTAGTGGGGCCTCCCCAAAGCAAGCTCATGCCCTTAATGCCATGAAAATCCCACATTCAAAGAGTCCGTAGGCTCTAGGAATGTCATTTGGAAGCAAGAGTTAAATTCTTAACCACAAGAATTTACCAAAAAGAAAACAATGCATCAACCAAGGTATGGACTATTGATACAACTAGCAATGAGGTGAAAAATGGAGAAAGAAGGGTGGAAAGAAGAGAGTGGAATGGAGTCTCAAGGACAAGGTGTTGTACAACCCCTTCGATGTTAATGGTTAATGTGACTTAGTAGATTGCATTCCAAATCTAGCCTCAAACAAACCACATCCAATGACTTCGCATTAATACATTTGGCCAATCCATCCTCCTAAAGTAATAAGAATGCCTCCATCAAGAGTCATCACCATTCTGACGAAACGAACAAGGAGAAAGTAAGAAGCGAGGAAGGGCCTTAGTTAGAGGGAACTTTTTTATTTAGTTCCATAACCAGTGCTTGTAGCCTAGATGATTATTTTATCTAAGGGGTGTGCTTTGAATTCTCACTATTTTTTTATGCGTGAGAACCACACCATGCAAAGAATTATTATTTTTATTAGCTCAACTTCCTGATAATGGAGTGATTGTTAGAATGGCATGGAAGACTCAAGAAGAAAACATCCAAGCACCCAAGAGAATGGCCAACACAAATGCATCAATTTCCCTTGAAGTCACACCCTTTTCAATCCTTTGAGTCTTTCCTTAGTTTGAGAAATACCCAGTCACCAATTTGTTGATAGTTCTTATTATTGAGAAAGGGACTATGTAGTTCCAAGCCAAGAGAGACCATAGAAATTTATGGATGCATGGATGACATGGACTCATTGCCTATTTTATCAAAATAACCATACCAAAGTGTCAAAATCATAACTTAAAGGTAAAAACCAAACATTAGCAATTAATGAAATACAGTTCATACCATCTTTGGAGCACTTATTAAGTGAAAAACTTACCAAAATGAAAATAAATAAACACACAGATAAACGAAGACGTATGAACGATGTTGTAAAACAAAAATAAGAAGAGTTAAAGAAATTTGTAAAACAAAAATGTGTAAAACAAAAATTTAAAAAGAAACTGAGGGCTTTGATTGATTAGCATAGGTGGCCATCTCCCTCATGACTGAATTGAAAGGGAGAGATTCGAAATAATGAGCGTTTGTTTGAATTTTTTAGAAGTGTCCAACTTCTCCCAATTGATGTTTTTAGGTTAAGGGTTGGAAGTTGGCTCCTTAGATATTTCTAGGGAAAGATCATTTTGTCGTGAGTGCAAATTGTTCCCCCAGTTAGTTCCATGCATGTTAGTAAGTTGCTCTTTGGATCAGCTATCAACCGCAGGGTGTCTCTTCATTGTGTGGTTGCTACATATAGGCACTTTTGTATGTTGATTTCTTGAGCACACCGGTTGCATGCAGGCGATGCTGAACGTTCCTGCACGTCTTCACCCTCTGTGTCACTGTACGTGATGCATGGAACCTTCTTCCTCTCAATCTTCCCAAAAGTGTTTTCCTTAGATATTTCTAGGGAAAGATCACGGATTCCTAGGCATGCATTTATGGTAGTTAGCCATGCCCTTCCCATTATTATTGGAAATTTCTCTTTGTCATTGTTTACTTGGATCACCAGGAAATCAACTGGGTATGACCAACCACACACAGTGGTAACAATGTCCTCTACTAGTCCCAAGGGAACAGTGATGGACTGGTCAGCCAGCTCTAAGTGAATATTGCTCTTTTTTAGTGGAGGCAGGTTCCAAGCTTTATACATCTCTTGTGATATTAAGTTGACTTTGAAACTTGAGTCTAGAAGAGCTTTACGTGGTTCATTCCCAAAGCCTTGGAGATAAATTAAAGGACTTCTAGGATCAGAGAATTTCCTGGGAAGGTGGCCCTCTTTGATCCAGTTAGCGATGGTATGTGTTAACATAACCGTATGCGTTGAGCTTTGTTCTTGGTTTGAAGGGAGCTCTGAAGCCTTATTTGTTGGAGGAGCATTCACAGACTCAACCGCTTGTGGTTGTGAGAGCTTGTTTGGACTGTTGGTTCTAAAGAAAGGTCTTCTCTTTGTGTGGTTGTCAGAACTAGCAGTAGGTTGAAGGTTTATAGCTCTCATAGCATTGCATTGCTGTGATTGAGTGGGGAGTTCCCCTTGCATTATTGGAGCAGGTGGTAATGGAGCTATCAATGTGAGAGATGCAGATTGATTTGGAGGATGGTATGCATGTGGTGTATCTCTCCCAGGAGAAGGGGTCCTATAATACTCCCGAGCTTGGTAGTGACATTGTGGGGTCGCATGACCGATAGAGTCACTTTGAGAGATTGGCTACTGCACGTAGTAGCCATATGGATCTAGTTGCCGGTAAGGGTATTGTTGCCTTGGCGGTGGCATCCCCCATGACTGTGGGTATTGCCATTGTTGGTGTTGCTCAATAGGTTGTGGCAGAGTTCCACTTGGATAATACATTAACAGTTGTTGGAACTGCCTTGGGTTACCTTGGGGATAAGGTAACCTTCGGGGTGCCTGCTGTTTGTTAAGTCGTGGGTTAAGTGCATAAATCCCAGACTCTTGCAGATGTGAGATGATTAGGCAACATCCCTCAGGATGGTCATACTGGCATATCTCACATCCATCATCATTTTCTATATTAGAATCCACAATCTCTTTGGTGATAGCCAATTTACCCTTACCTTTGTTACATGTATGATCCAAATCCCTCTTCTTCTTTTTATCATAATCACTACTTCACTTCCTAGACTCCTCTACGATTTTTAGAACAATTTCAAATCTACTATCTAAGGAGTCCCACATTTGATCTACCTCGGCTGACACTTCCGTTGTTAATTTTTAGAGCAGCAAGGTTTTCCTACTCACCAACTCTTCAAGTGGTGACTCATCCTCCTCCTCACAGAATCTCACTCTCATTTTTTGTAGGGAAGGATCATGGTTGTACTCTTCCACGCTTTCTCTCTTGCATAGCTCTGCTTCTTCCTTAGCTACTTGCTCCAACAATCTATGAATCTAATGGGACCTAAGCTCAGATAATCTTCCTTAGGCATACGTTCCAAGGGTTCTTCTAGTTTCATGCCTAAGTCCATCTACGAGATGGCAGAGTTGATCCTGCTACGAGTAACCATGGCCTGGGCAACAATGTAATAGTGCATAATAACGGCCCATGGTAGCGTCCAAGGATTCATGATTTCCTTGCTTCCATCCTTGGATTTTCTTTCGCAGGTTGGACACTTGGGAGTACTTTTGATACTTATCGTTGAACAGTTCTAGCATCGTACTCCACCTCCTAATGGTTTCTGGTTCTAAGGACTAGTACCATCTTTTCGCTTCCTTTATCAGTGTCCTTGGAAAAAACTTTAATTTTTTCCATTCATTCTCAATATTCTGCAAGGCACAAGCATTGTGAAATGCTTGTAAGTGGTTCTAAGGATCAGCGTTGTATCCCCCTTCAAATTGTGGGATATTATTCATATCCAATCTCTTAATCCTGCTATCTTTTTGGTGCCTTGTAGGAATTCTAATGGCCTCCATAATGTCTAACATGCTTCGGGTTGCAAGTAGGGGTTCTTCGTGGTCATTTCTCTCATAGCGTCTATGATGTCTATGCGGTTCCCTACTTTCCCTTCTTTCATGTCATGATTTTGTCGAGTGCCCTCGTCCTCGCTCTCAACTCTCTCGTCAAGGTATCTCATTATGTTTACCCTTATCCTCATCGTTAGGCTCTTTATGACTGCATCCTAATGTTGAAGGAGAGTGTGAATGTTGCGATGAAGGTGAAGAAGAAGGAGGACCATCACCATGACGATGTTCCCTACCTTCTCTTCTACGGTCCCAGCTCCGATCGTGATGACGATGAGAATGCTCATCCTTATCATGTGTTCATGTTCCCTTGTTGAACACTTGGTGTTCTTGGGAATCAGAACCAAGATTGTGAATCATGGAGTGTAGGTTTTGATACACCACCTCCTGACCATCGTTAGGAGGGGGAACATCATTTTGTGGAGAACCTATAAAAATGGGTTCACCACCCCCAATTTCATTTAAGATGTGTGAAGCATTACGGAGGCCTTTGCCCTTCAAAGATGTGTGGTAACTCTCCTACCAAAAGTCTCATTGACGTTGCACTTCTGTGGGATGGTAGTCCCTTGTGTTATATTCGCATGCAACGTATTCAGCATATAATTGTGACATGCCAATCCGTGCAAGAGCATGAAGGAGCATGTTGGGGACTGCTCGATCTAGAGGCAACACTATGTTACCTTCCAAATATCTTCAACGCAGTTGCTCATCTTGATGGAGGATAAAAGTAAATTCAGGTACGTATTCATCGTGATGAATATATACCACTTGGAATTGTTAAAGAACTGGTGGATTTTGGTTATGTGTGTTGTGCCACCAACTGTCTCTAGTTTTGTTCCTAGGCGGTGAAGTGCTTTTGTTCGAAGAAGAAGACATCTTCTCTTATTCAGTGTGCTGTTTACCGTTATCTTATTTTTCTTATGATCAACCCTAAGGGTTTTTTTAAGCTTCCCAACAATGTGAATGATATCCTATGTTCTACGTAGTACACAAACAACTAAGTCCCTGGTAATGGCGTCAATGATGAGTGGCGAGGTATCCCTACACTCAACCATATGAATACGAGAATTTCATGCGCAATCTGATCAAGCTCCAAGGACTAAGTGCTTACGCGCCCAAATGGAACACTTAAGGTTAATCAATCGTTGTCCTCCCAAACTTACTTATATTTGTCACGGTTGTATGGTTAAGTAAGTTTGAGGTATGTGACTTTTATGACTTTTATCTTTTTAATGCCTATGCTAAGAGAGAAGGGTGGAGAGACTAATTAACTAACTTTTATTAACTAATTGCTAACTAAAGTCTAAGTATCCCAGCATCAGTATTCATTCCCACTTGCCATACACACCCTGAACCAATGCAACGCTAATGGGATTACCAAACGCTACTCATCACTGGGTTACCAAGCATTACACACATGCTTGAAGCGGTCGTACTGAATGCACTTAACTAGGGAAGTTAAGGGTTGAGAGAGATTAATTGTCTAAGAAAGAATTTAAAAATTTAACATTAATTAATTCCTATTTAGCTTAGTCCACATGCTGCAAGGTTTATCAAAAAGTTTGTCTTTATTTCTGGTGAGACATGAAATTGCTCATATTGCTGACGGTCGCATTAAGGCACCCACGATAAGGCACCCACGTTATATCATGGGCCGCGATATCGCATATGCGATATATCGTATGCGATATATCATGGGCGATATCGCGTACGCAATATCGTAGTCAGCTGCAATTTCTATAAATAAGAGGCAGCTCTCCCTCATTTGCATCCCAGTTTTAGTATAGCAAAGCTCTGGCAGTTTGATCCCTCCAGAGTTAGAATTTTTCCTGTGTCTGCCCGCAGTGTGGTGAATGTGATTGTACAGTGTCTTTATTCAAGTGTGCCGTACTTGGACACACACATGACCGGCAATAAAGATCGAGATTACTTCATCATTGTAGCATTCACTTAGTTTATTTATTTGTTATTTATTTCATGTTATTTATTGCTTTCATAGCGTGGTGTGAGTACGACTTAGCTACAAGCATCTACGGGTGTGTACGGCTAGTTAAGGCATCGGTTGCTCATCGCGATTAGTTTCTCACCCTTAAACTTCTAGAAG
>MNCI01019665.1:28764-40611 GCA_015680685.1 Gnetum montanum
ACACATCATACACCTCATCTAGACTAAACCATACGTGACATATGCAAAACTAGTCTAGATGGGAAGACAGCGAACTACGACCTGAGGCTAACTATCTAGATGCCACAACTAGTCTATCTGCGAAGTTCGACCGGATCGCGCGTGTGACGCTTGTTTCGTATGGTTGAGTGTAGGGGTGCCTCGCCACTCATCAATTTTCGTACACAAATGTGTGCTTAGGTACAATTTGCTTGAATAAAGATCCGTTCACTTTGAGACTCCTACTGTGGGCACATAGAAATTATTCTATCTCTAGAATGGTAAAACTACTAGAGTTTAGCTAAGGGTCTAGATCTTGATTCCAAAACAAGGGGAAGCTGCCTCTTATTTATAAGCATAATGGCAGGCTGTGATATCGCGCACGCGATATCACAGGGATGGACGTAATATCGTAGCCCATGCGATATCGCATCCCATCAAGTAACTTGGAAAGAACTGGTGGTGCCAAAGTACTTTCAATTTTTGCAATATGTTGAGTGAAGTTCCAATGGAAAACAATGCACCAGAGTAATTTCAAGACGTAGTGGTTTTTAGGGTGTAAGAATTTACCATGGTTACCTTTCTTCTTATGGAAGGAAGAAAGAAAGAACAATCCTCTTTATTAAAGAGAATGAATGACAATGATGGAATTTTACAATTGTTGGAAAAAGAAACTATATTTATGATTTCAAAGTTGTTCTACTAGAATAATTATTCCTTTAATAATATTAATAATATGAAAAAATACAATGTACACTACAATTTTAACACTAACATTAGGGGGTATCAGAACTTGAAGGATTGACTATAAGTACACCCCAAGACATATAGTCAATATGATAATTTAGAAAAATTATAGGGGAATGTAATAATGTCTTTGATTCTAAGAGAAAAAATATGAATAATGGTTCTGAATTAGATTTGGACAACACCAAAAAAAGAAAAAATTGAAATGGTAAGAACCATATTACAAGGGAAATCAGAGAATGGGAACCTGTTGAAGACATTCAAAGATGGGATGAAACAAGATATAGTGTTAAACATTAGGTTGTAGAAAACCCAAGATGGTTTTTAATTTTATGAAATATGTTGTGTAACGTAAAAATAGATAGAGAATAATTTGCAAACATGTTTTTCTTAGGCTAAGAAGTTAGGCAGAGTTCATATTTTTTTTAAAGAGGCCTATGAATCAAAAGATTATATATTTTGTTACAAAGTGTAACTTGAACTAACAACCTCTAGCCTATGAGCTAACAACTTGAGTCACATATCACTAGTAACTTAAAAGGGGTGTTGGATCCTAAAATTAATGTTGATAATAAACAAATTTTTTTTACAAAATATCATATGTTTAACATCCAGTAGAAACACTTTAAAAAAAGAGATGGAAAAGAAAACCATTGTAATTTTAGGGATGTATACTCATGTATACAATATTAAATTTTATACTCGTGTAATTTAAAAGAATTTGTTAGTTTTAACATTCATCATCATCAACATCCTATCCTTATCCCAAACAAATGGGATCAATTAATATCAATTCTTAATATTCTATTTGAATAATAAAAATTAGTAATTAAATTCTAAGAGAGATCACCTGAAAATCTTAGTAATAGAAATAGTGGTAAAACACTTATCCTTACCATCAAGTTAATAAATTGAGAAAATTTATTATCACTCATATTAATGGATTGCATTATAGATGTCCTTTGCTTGATAATTTTAAAAGAAACATTTTGTATCATTATTTGGAGAAACAATCTTATAAAATTAACATTTAGTAATATATCACAAAAACAAGCTAGTAACAATACTAAAAGTACTAAATCTATCATATCTATTTTTTGAGCTACCTAGGACTATATCTTTAATATAAATTATAATATAAGAAAAATTATAAAAAACTTTTGAAAACATAAAATGGTAAATTTTTTTTAAAAAAACATAATATAGTAAAAATAAAAAATCCATTTTAAAAGAATTAACATTTTAAAATGTAAGAATATTTTTACATATTCGCTACAAAAGAAACAAAAAGCATTAAAAAACTACATATAAGTAAAACTAAAGATAGTTATCCACATAAGGAATAGTGGACCACAATTAAGCAAATTGATGTAAGTTTGTAAGTGTAACAACTTTGTCTACAAAATCCCTTTCTTTTGTTATTGTGTGATAGGGGTCCCATTGGTTTTGGACCAATGGGATATATATGCAAATTACAATACGATCTAGTCGTAAGCATCGAAGATAATGTTCAATAGATTGCCAAGAACACTAATGTATAATATTACATTCAAGAAAGATAAAAGATATTATAATACATATAATACAATAAAACATATGTTGCCATAGTGTGAGATAGAGAAATATGTATAATTTGATATTTTTATAATTTTTTATGGATTTTATAATTATGAGGAAGAAATAATAATAAACACATATGCATAGCAATCCCTCTTGGGAACAAGTGAAATGCTTGTGTTGTAATTTCTCTTGGAGACATGTGTGATACCACACATGAAATGCAATGAAAATGGCTCCTAGTCATTGATGGCCCCATGTTGTATAGTTATGACTTTCTTAGGTAAGGATGAATTGTCGCAACTTAAAAAATGAGAAATAAATATTTTTTTAATTATTTTTAGTGTTTTAGTATTTTAGGCATCAATGATAAAACGAGAGAAAATCATAAGCTTGATTAACCATGCAAACACTAGACTCATGCATCAACCAAATGGTTCTAGGCTACATAAGTAAGGTAGCACGCAAGTAAAGTCTAGTCTGACTTTTGAAAGCAACAACTCAAAACACACAAAAAATAGGAAAGGAAATCAACTTCCCCATGGGAGAAGAGCTCTTCATACAAACCAAACATTCAAAGCTCTAAGAAATATCTAAGTATAAATGAATGAATAGATAATATGTCCTCATGTATTTATAGTTTTTTCATAGAAACGGAGGAGGTTTATCAGTACTTAGGCATCAATGGATGCTAGTTGACATAAACTAGGCAGATCCCAATCACATGGATGGTAAAGAAGATAAAACCAAGCCTAGCAGGGTATGTGCTAACGAAAGGTAGTTAGTAGCATCATCCATACCAAAAAAAAGAAAATACACTCTACAATTTGAGTCCCAGGTGATGGGATGTGATATCGTGTGAGCAACGATATCGCGTACGTGATATCACGTCAGTCCCTGCGATATTGCGTACGCGATATCACGGTCCATCGCCAATTCTATAAATAAGAGGTGGCTCTCCCTTTTTCCTCCATATAGATCTAGACCTTAGCCAAACTCTTACCATTTTTCCATTCTAGAGTTAGAATAATTTCCATGTGCCCGCAGTAGGAGTCCCGAAGTGAACGGATCTTTATTCGAGCAATTCTGTACCTGAGCACACAATTGTGTATGGCAATAAAGATGAACTTTTGGATAAACCTTGCAACATCTGGACTAAGCTAAATAGGAATTTACATATTATTAAATGTTTAAATGCTTTCTTAAGGACTTAATGTCTCTCAACCCTCAACTCTCATAGTTAAGTGCATTTAGTACGACCACTTCGAGCACGTGCATTACTCTTGGTAATCCCAGTAACGAATAACATTTGGTAATCCCAGTAGTGTTGCATTGGTTCAGGGTGTGAATGGAAAGTGGGAATGGATACTAATGCTAGGACAATTAAAGCTTAGTTAGTGAAAGTTAGTTATTTAGTCTCTTCATCCTTTCCCCTCTTAGCATAGGCGATAAAACCATAAAAGACATAAAAATCATGTACCTCAAGTTCACTTAACCATACAACCGTGACAAATACAAGTGAGCTTGGGAAGACAGTGATTGATTAACCTTAAGTGTTCCATAAGGCGTGTAAGCACTTAGTCCTTGGAGTTTGACCCGATCGCACGTGCAACGCTCGTATTCATATGGTTGAGTGTAGGGGTACCTCACCACTCATCATTGGCATCGTTGCCAAGGACTTAGTTGTTTGTGAGCTAAGTAGAACATAGGAAATCATCCACATCGTTGGGAGCTAGAATGAACCCTTATAGTTAATCAGAAGAAAAATTAAACAATGGTCAATAGCACACCAAGTAAGACAACAATGTCTTCTTTTTCTCATAAAAGCACTTCATCACGTAGGGATCACACAAGAGACAGTCGGTGGCACAACATACATAACCAAGAACCGTCAGTTCCTCAACAGTATCAGGTGGTATATGTTCATCACGATGAGTATATACCTGATTTTACCTTTATCCTCTATCAGGATGAACAACTACGTTGGTGAGACTTGCAAGGTAACATAGTGTTACCTCCAAATCGTGCAATCCCCAACATGCTCCTTCGTGCTCTTGCACAGATAGGCATGACGTAGCTATACGCTGAATATGTTGCAAGTGATTACAACATAAGGGATTACCATCCCACGGTGGCGCAATGTTTAAGGGACTCGCAGCAGGAGAGCTACCATACATCATTGAAGAGCAAAGGGGTCTCGCACATCCTAAGTGAAATTGGAGATGGTGAACCAGTTATAATAGGTTCTCCATCAAATGATGTTCGCCCTCCTAACGATGGTGAGGAGGTGGGGTATCAGAACCTACACTCCACGATTCACAATCCTAGTTCTAATCCCCATGAACACCAAGTGTTCACTAAGACAACACAAACACATGACAAGGGTGGGCATTTGGATCATCATCACGATCGGGGCTGTAACCACTGAAGAGAAGGTAAGAAACATCATCATGGCGATGGTTTCCCTTCTTCTTCACCTTCATCGCATCATTCACCCTCTCCTTCCACATTAGGACGCAGTCACAAAGAGCCCAACCATGAGGAGAAGGGTAAGCAAAATGAAAAACCTCGATGAGAAAGTTGAGAGCGAGGATGAGGGCATTCTAGGGAATCACGACATGGAAGAAGGGAAAGTAGGGAACCACATAGGCATCATAGACGTCATGAGAGAGATGATCATGATGAACTCCTACTTGCAACCTGAATCATGTTAGACATTACGAAGGCATTTAGAATACCTACAAGGCACCAGAAAGATAGCCAGATGAAGAGACTAGACATGAATAATATCCCATGATTTGAAGGGGGATACAATACTGATCCACAGAATCACTTACAGGAATTCCATGATGCCTGTGCCTTGCAGACTATTAAAAACGAATGGCAAAAGTTAAAGTTGTTCCCTATGACACTCATAAAAGAAGTAGAAAGTTGGTACCAGTCCTTAGAACCAGAATCCATTAGACAATGGAGTACGATGTTAGAACTTTTTAACGATAAATATCAAATGTACTCCCGAGTGTCCAACTTGAGAAAGAAGATCCAAGGATGAAAGCAAGGAAATCATGAACCCTTGGATGTTGCCATGGGTTGATATTATGCATTGCTACATTGTTGCCAGGGCCATGGCTACGCACAACGAGATCAACTATGCCATCTCGTAGATGGGCTAAGACATGAAACTAGTAGAACCCTTGGGACATATGCCCAAGGGAGATTATCTAAACTTAGGTCCCATGAAGTTCATAGATTGTTGGAGCAAGTAGCTAAGGAAGAAGGAGAGCTACGGAAAAGAGAAAGTGCGGAAGAGTATAATCGCGATCCTTCCCTCCGAAAGAGGGGAGCAAGATTCTGTGAAGAAGAGGATGAGTCACCACTTGAAGAGTTGGTGGATAGAAAAACCTTGCCGCTTCAAAAGCTAACAACCGAAGTGTCGGCTAAGGTAGATCAAATGTGGGACTCCTTAGACAGTAGATTCGAAACCATTTCAAAAATTGTAGAGGAGTCTAAGGAGCGAAGTAGTGACCATGATAAGAAAAAGAGGAGAGATTCAGACCATGCACATAATAAGGGTAAGGGAAAAATGACTATCATTGATGAGGTTGTGGATTCAGATACAGAAAATGATGGTGATGTGAGATCTGCCAATATGACCATCCTAAGGAATGTTACCCAATAATCTCACATCTACAAGAGTCTGGGGTGTATGCACTCAACCCAAGACTTAACAAACGGCAGGCACCTCGAAGGTTACCTTATCCCCAAGATAACCCAAGACAGTTCCGCCAACCGTTAACGTACTATCCAAGTGGAACTCTGCCACAACCTATCAAGCAACACTAGCAGTGGCAATACCCACAGTCATGGGGGATGCCACCGCTGCGACAACAATACCCTTACCAGCAACTAGATCCATATGGCTATTACATGTAACAACCTGTTTCTCCAGGTGACTCTGTCAATCACATGACCCCACAATGGCACTACCAAGTTTGGGAGTATTTTAAGACTCCTTCTCCTGGGAGAGACACACCACATGCATACCATCCTCCAAATCCATCCGCATCTCTTACGCTAATAGTTCCACTACCACCTGCTCCAATGATGCAGGGGGAACTCCCCACTCAACTGTAGCAACGTAATGCTATGAGAGCTGTGAACCTTTAACCCACTGCTAATTCTAACAACCGTACAAAGATAAGACCTTTCTTTAGAACCAACAGTCCAAACAAGCTCTCACGACCACAAGTGGTTGAGTCTCAAAATGCCTCTCCATCAAATAAGGCTTCGGAGCTCCCTTCAAAACAACAACAGAGCTCAATGCACATAGTTATGTTAACACATACCGTCACTGACTAGATAAATGTGGGCCACCTTCCTAGGAAACTCTCTGACCCCGGAAGTCCCTTAATCTACCTCCAAGTCGTTGAAAATGAACCACATAAGGCTCTTCTTGACTCAGGTTCCTGAGTCAACTTAATATTGCAAGAAATGTATAAAGCCTAGAACCTGCCTCCACTCAAGAAGAGAAATATTCAATTAGAGCTAGCTGACTAGTCCATCACTATCCCTTTGGGACTTGTGGAGAACATTGTTACCACTGTGTATGGTTGGTCATACCCAGCTGATTTCCTAGTCATAGAAATCAACAATAATAAAGGGGATTTCCCAATTATAATGGAGAGGGCATGGCTAAGTACCACAAACACATGCCTAGGAATCCACAATCTTTCCTTGGAAATATCTAAGGAAAACATTTATGGAAAGATCGAGAAGAAGAAAGTTCCATGCATCACATACAGTGATACAGAGGGTGATGACATACAGGAATGCTCAGCATCTCCTGCATGCAACCAGTGTGCTCAGGAAGTTAATATACAAAAGTGCCTGTATGTAGCAACCACACAACAAGAGAACACCTAGTGGTTGATAGTTAATCAAGAGGGCAACCCACCAATATGCATGGAACTAATTGGGGGAAGAATGTGTGCTCACATCAAAAGCATAGATGCACTGGAGCATGAACATTGCCAACTTCCAACCCTTAACCTGAAAACATCAAGTGGGAGAAGTTGGAAACTTCCAAGAAATTCAAAAAAATGCTCATTCTTTTGGATCTCTTCCTTTCAATTCAGTCATGGGGGAGATGGCCACCTATGCTGCTCATTTGAGGCCCTCAGTTCTTTTTAAATTTTTTCATTTTACAAATTTCTTTAACTTTTCTTGTTTTTGTTTTACAACATCATTTATACTTTTTCATTTCTTTGTATGTTTGATTACTTTGTTTGATTCGTCACTTAATAAGTGCTTTGATGGTATGAAATGTATCTTATTGATTGTTAATATTTGGTTTTTACCTTTAAGTTATGATGTTAATACTAGGGTATGGTTCTTTTGATATAACAAGCAATGAGTCCACATCATCCACACATCCATAAATTTCTATGGTCTCTCTTGGCTTGGAACAGTACAATCCCTTTCTCAATAATAAGAACCATCAACGAATCGGTAACTGGGCATTTCTCAAACTAAGGAATGACTCAAGGATTGAAAAGGGTGTGACTTTAAGGGGATTTGATGCACTTGTGCTAGCCATCCTCTTGGGTGCTTGGATGTTTTCTTCTTGAGTTTTCTTACCATTTCGACGTTGCCACATTATCGGGAAGCTGAGCAAATAAAAATAATAAGTCTTTTCATGGTGTGGTTCTCACGCAAAAACACAAAAAAAAGTGAGAATTCAAAGCACACCCCTTAGATAAAATAATCACTTGGGCTACAAGCACTAGTTATTGAACTAAAATAAACATGTTCCCTCTAAGTAAGGCCCTTCTCGTTTCTCTCTCTTTCCTCCTTCGTTTCGTCAGAATGGTGGTGGCTCTTTGGTGAAGGCATTCTTGTTACTTCAAGTGGATGGATGGGCCGACTGTATTAATGTGAAGTCACTGAATGTGGTTTGTTTGAGGCTGGATTTGGAATGGGATCTACTAAGTCACATTAACCATTAATACACAAAGGGCTATACACCACCTTGTTCTTGAGATTTCATTCCATTCTCTTCTTTCCATCCTTCTTTCCCCATTTATCACCTCATTGTCAGTTGTATCCATAGTCCACATGTTGGTGGATACATTGTTTTCTTTTTGGTAAACTCTTGTGGTTAAGAATTTAACTCTTGTTTCCAAATGACATTTCTAGAGCCTACGGACTCTTTGAATGTGGGTTTGTCAAGGCATTAAGAGCATGAGCCTACTTTGGGGAGGACCCACTAGCATTCCTATTTAGTGCATCTGTTAATTTATTTTCTTTAAACATTGTTTCAGTCCTCATTTATTTTGTTCATTTCCATCTTTGACATCCCTTTCATTGGCATTGCAGTTGTCTCTTTTTCTCTATCTTTCTTATTCCTTATCTTTTTCCATTCTCTCTCTATCGAAGTTTCGCGATTAGTCATGGGGGCCCTGGTCCAATTTTTTCGATTTTCTCCTAACCTCTACACCTCGGGTAGTCATCATTAATATATCTCCAGAATTCACATTAGCCATATCAAAACTCAGACAATGGACCTTACACTGAGGCAAGGTATCAACTGGATTGTGAGTCATTTACCCTTGCTAATATGTGACTGTGTTGTGTGTGCAGATGGCAATCATACAACAATGGATTGGATTTGGAGGGAACACTTGGAATGGAGTGGTGCTGAAGCAGTTACGCAAGGAACAAGATTGATGGCATGCTTATGGATGGACAACGAAAGGTGCAATCTTGGCATTGGCAGCAATAGAATTCTTCTTTCTTTCTCTCTTCTCTCTTAGTTGCCAAATAAGTCTAGATGTCAAATGTACATAGTGTTCACTCTTGTTGTCATGAACACTAGTTTTGTCATGTTTTGTAATGATGGATCTATTCACTTGTCACTGAAACACCATAAAAATCGTGAATCGGCCTAAGGCAAAGATTCACGGTTTGGGCAAAAGTTCACGGCAAACTTTCAGAAGACAGAACGAGGCAAAGCGAGGCGAAATGACACTCAACATCAAGTCTCCAACTTCCTTACAAATCCCAGATTTTACTATGTTTTCTGTCTTTACGCTACATTACGCAACATTGCATAATGATGCTTAGCGTAAAATGACTTAATATAGTCTGACATCAGAAGGCAACTTATTTCAGCAGATTTGGTGAACCTTAAGGCCCAAGCAGCGTAATGAGCTTCAAAAAGGGTAAAAAGGGGAAAAGTCCAAAAAAAGTGCGACAGATCGGCTCTTCTTTTTGCAGACTGATCACTTTACGCTGGTTACGCTACGCAGCGTACATCCACGTAATTTATCATTGATTTGGTCATTTTACGCTTCGCTGCGTAAATGAGCGTAAAATATCTTGACGCATCATTCTCATGCTTTGTTACACTCCGCCACGCAACGTAGCGTAAACAAATGTGATACAACGTAAAGTTGGTCAAAGAAGCTACGCATTGGCTATCCATACGCACAACACGCTGATGAGCATATTGTGTGTAATCGTGAAGCAGCTTCGGCGAAGATACAAATAGTGTATGTTGCAATTTGACGCGACAAGGCCAGTTAGTCAAGTCAGCAGTATCCGAAAAGTTCGGGACACATGTCATCAGGGTTGTGCCTTTTCCACAGGATGTCACAGCCTATAAATACTCCAGTTGACAAAGATACGAGGGTCGACAAAATCAAAAAAGGCAGGGGCATTTTCTAAGCATCTGATCAGTTATCATCTTTGAGCAGAATCAAGAGATAGTCTTTAAGCATTGGCAGCAGGGGTGATCATTCCCTTTTGGCGAAAAATATAGTTTTCTCATCGGTGATCCTTGACATTTTTGAGCAGATTCTACCCAAAGTAAAGGAGATAGACCAGAGATCCAGAGATCATCTGGTGAGGTTGGCAAGATCCATTCTGCACCCCTTGTTAGAAAGTTTTTCTTGTTATTTTATGTATGTTTTGCACAAGGTAATCAGAATCTTCCTATTGTAACTTTGTGTATGAAATACTCAATTTTTTGGGTCAAAGTACAGATCTTGAAATCATGTACTTCGCTGAATCTGATTTGCATTTGTCGCGTTAATGTTATCATTGTTGCAATTTTATCTACATAGTTTTTCTCTCCTTTCGCGATTTATCGAATCAAATCGTTCCATGAAACACTCATAATCTTAAATCGATTTACTGATTTAGTAAGTTCCTGTCTGATCGACAAGACCGTTCAGGGCACTACGGATTCGTTTTCTCTAGCACAGCCCTCGCACGGATCCGTGGTTAAGACTGTGTACACGGAACTCTGTTTGGTATTCCAGCTACCAACATTTTCCGTCGTTACAATTTTTTGGCACTAGAAGGAGGGCCCAGGCTCCAATCCGTATTTTTTCAGGTAGCCCTGTTAGCGATCTATACCCAAAACCGTAAACGTAATACCTCTAGGGAAGCTTACGGCGAATCGTGTGGTGTAGATTGGTCACAAGAACGATTCTTTTGGAATTCTGCAGGGTAGAAAGCCTAATAGCGATCTTCTTTGTCCTCCAACCTTTTTAGATCCGACCATTTATCGCCGTTAACCCACTTGATCCATGGACTCCGCATACACAACCACTTCCGCCATGATCACTGTTGACTTAGGTGCCACATCTGTGAACCCCATCGCCGTCACTAGACCAGCTTCTGGTGTAGCAGGACCTCAGGGACCATCGCGTCGGTCGTTGAGACTGCAAGGCAAAGATCCTGTTTTCACAGTTGTGACACCTGAAGAATATAACTTTATCTGCGTTAAGATCCAGGCGAAGCTAGCTCTCAGCGGAGCCGAGATCGACGCGAAACGGAACTTTAAGATGATCCATCGAAGGGGCCAGGATTTTACCCCAACAGCCTATGACATTATCCCTTTAACAGACCATCACCATGAGATTATAACACAGTTGGTCATGGCTAAGAGCCAGGCTACACGGGCTATGCTGGAACCCCAGAATGGGGAGGAAGAGGATGATGAATTTGCAGTCCAGTCTAAACATTCATATCACACTCTTAGTCCTCATACCTACATAAATCCCTTATTTCCTCTTGTCGGAGAAGCCGCCCCTATTAACCCAGCCATGACTACACAAACCCATATTCCTGTTGTCCCGCAAGCCACTACGTAGCCATCTGGGCTGCAAGTGTAAATACCCCACAATAACATGGGGGCGGTCTCGTCACCACGCGTGCTCAGCATTCCGTCGGTGGTTCCAGCATCCACCGTGCCCCATTTCATCCCTCAGATCCAACCCCAGGTCACATCTACAACTTGCCCGATGCAGACTTTATCGCTTCCACCCCTTCCAACCCAACAGATCACCGCCGTCGTTCAGCCACAAATATCCGTCCAACAGCCTGCCGCGAGTCAGTGGAACATCCCTGCGGCACATCATAACCAATCTGCGGTATATGGTGTGCAATCCTCGGTTGCACATGCAACGCATGTGCCGCAAATGGTCCCGCAATATCCCTATCCTTATCCCGCGCAGTCGA
>MNCI01019665.1:41614-75256 GCA_015680685.1 Gnetum montanum
AGCTGTGTGGTCACGATACAGATTACTACTGGGCATTGAAATATGACATTCAACGCATGCTTGATGATGGTTCACTCAAATTAGATGGTAGTAATCCGACGCGTCCGGAGAACCAAGCATTACACGTATATAAGGATCCGTTGAATGCAAACAACGCACCCTATACAATCAATGTGGTGAGTACAGACAGTGAGAGGAAAGTACCGCCCAAATAACCTTTTGTTTTACGTGTACCCACTAGCTCACCAAGGGGGACAAACCTTTCATCGGTAGCCAGTGGTGTCTCGAGGCCACCCTTCATCATTCGGGCACCTTCTCAGAATGCCACTCCGTTGCGCGGAAACAACCAAGTCGCGGCCTCGTCTGCGCCCACGCCTATGGCGCCCTTCATCATCAGGGCGCCAAAACCACCGGCTGGTCCTTTCACGCAGGGGCAGACCTCTAACCAAAACCACCAACCATCACCTGACAAACGAAACAGAGAGGACACATCTGTTAACGCTACGAAAGACCACTTTACGCTCGGCTTTCCTCAGCCTAGGCCCCTGGCCTCTGTGCCTTTGCCTATACCTCAGAAGCAGAATAAAGGCGCAGAAACGCAACCACCTCCTCTCGGCAAGAAAAAGAACAACCACCTGACTAACACCGTTCCACCTCGGGAGATTCGTCTCTTGGGCCGAATGGAAGAGGACAAGGGAGATAAACAACCTAGCCAAGAGAAGGACCTCCTCGACGAGTTTACATAGGTCAAACAAGCTCTCAAACAAAAAAATACAACGCTGAGCCTCTATGACCTGCTCATGACATCCCGAGAACACCGTGACGCTATGGTCCGCATGCTGACATCCATATCTGTGGATGAAAGCTTACCAGCAGAGGAGGAAGCGATACACGCTGTCATGTTTCCTTCCCAAGCCGAGCAACCTAAGCCTACCTCGCTGACCTTTCATGACGAGTCTATCAAAGACGATCCTGAGAAAGGTCAGGTAACAACTGAACCCATGTTCATCACCATCCGGGTCGGTCAATACCGGATCTGGAGGGTACACGTGGACGACGGCGTAGCTACAAACATCATTCCTTATCCCATCATGGATAGGTTGGGCCTGGTCAGCCAGATCACTCCCACAATGACAACATGCGTAAAATCGTTCAATGGAGCAAGGGTTCAGGTCAAGGGGATGGTCTGTATCGAGTTTGTGGCAGGGGACCAATTCCCAACAGATGCCACATTCCTAGTCGTCGAGGAGATGCTTGGGTTCAACTTGATCTTAGGGAGGTCGTGGTTAGCCCAGCTAAGGGCAGTCTCATCATTGATACATCAGGAGATACACCTACCCTATGCTGGAGGGGAGGTCGTAATACGCGGTGATGAAATCACCCCCAGGACTATCAACAACATTGAAGAAGAATAGGGTTTGGAGATAGAAACATCGGATGATCAAACCTATCCCCAAATCCCTCAACAAACTGACACCAATGATGACAGTCTAGCCTTGGCCAACTTGCCATTTCAGGATGGCGGCGTGGAGGAGTCCGATCGTAAATCCCCCCCGCCCTTATGTAACACTCAATGTAAAGGCCATTAAGAAACAATTGCGAATTAATGGTTGAACAATGGCTTTTACACGCATTATCATGTCTTTACCAGTTATCGCAGTTTACACTTAGCAGTCTGTTTCATTCAATACATCTTTACACTATAGAAGTTTTCAATTTTTACGCTTGCCATTTCTTACACTATTATATGTCTTTTACGTACACTATTTATGCTTTTGATCACTTTAGTCGAATTACGCAAAAATGTACATTACCATCAATTACGCTTTCTATCTTACGCACAGGGCCCACAACGGCCTTAAACTAGCGATGGCCCGCAATGGCCTAAAACTAGTTTTCGGATTACGCAAATGCCCGCAATGGCCTAAAACTAATCTCCAGTTTACGCAGATGGCCCGCAATGGCCTAAAACTGGTGATGGCCTGCAATGGCCTAAAACTAGTGATGGCCCGCAATGGCCTAAAACTAGTGACGGCCTGCTATGGCCTTAAACTAGCAATTCCATTCCGTCGCCATAACTTAAGAAAAATCCTTAACAATTATGCTTACGCTTTGCAGATAAGAACATAAAAGACAAAAAATAAATAACATTTAAAACCACTAGAAGATCTTATAGCTCGTCTTTCAGTCATTCACATAAACACTACTTGACTCCATATCAATAAAAACTATGCGTAAACCACAATTACGCATCTCCCCTAATGCCACTGTCACCTGTATCTCTCAAATCCAGCTCCAGACCTAATAAATCATCCTCTAGTGGGCCTTCTCTTCTGGAGGGTATTCCTTCATGAGGAATTTCCTCTTCAAGAGGATCTTGCTCTAACACCGGCTCCACCAGAAGATGCTCTTCATCACCACGCCCCTCTTCTTATACTTGCTCCTCAGCTGGCTCGCCTTCTCCATCCGCTTCTGGTACCTAGATATGGAGAACATATATCAGCAAAGTAACACTAAACAACACAATCAGAACATTTAGGTTTAGTCATGGTTAAACTTATTCGCGATGGCCCTGCTTCTACAGCAAAAGGAAGCTTTTCTAAGCCAGCCCACAGGCGCTTCATGATTTCATCCTCAGTCAGGTCAGACCACACATCATCTCCCAGAGCAGCTCCAGCCTTCACCTTCCCTTTCTCCACGCTAGTCCAACGAGGCGGGTCAGGGAAGAAAGTAGGGACAGTAGTCTCGCCCCTGGGGAGAGTCACCTCCCTTTCTGGGGACACACTCACAATCACCTGCTCTTGAAATTTCTTGAAGGCTTCGGATGCCCCAATGACGTCAAGGAAGACTCGCAAGGATTGAGCTTCGACGGCAGAATCACGATAAAGCTAACGATAAGCGACACTTTCTCATTGATACACATGCTTGTGGTCCTTTTCCTTCTGCCCCCATTCTTGCATACTTGCGCAGTAATCCCTCCAGTCTCGACTTTTCTGAGCAAGGAGCTCTATTTGCATCCTTTGCTCTACTAACGNTCTCTAACCTCTGCATCCTTTTCCAGAGGTTTTCATTTACACCTTTACTCTTCCATAAGGAACGAGTCGAGCGTAACGCACATTTATGCATCTCTTCATAAATGTGGCATGGCACGACCGCCCCATCAGATGGAGGCTCCACTGTGTCCAAATCAATGGGCTCCGTTGGGTCCCATCGAAGGTGAGCTCATAACAGCAAACATCATCAATATTTATGAAACATTACCACTGTATAATATAATAAACTTATTATAGCCACAACGTACCAGCTTCGGGGTCGACGTGCTCGAGGCGCTCAATCATATCGCTGATAACGCCTTCCATGAAGGCGAACTTGTCAGGAAAGTCTCTCCATGCTCTGCTCATAGTGACAGACGTGGACACATCCTCTTCTCCTGTAGTGTAGTTAGGTTAGAAATCCTGATTATTAATAGAATTTTTCAAAGTTTCAAACACGTTCATTACCTCTACCGATAACAATGGGGAGCCCGCCAACATCTTCTGCCTCCTCTCTCTCTTTACACACAAGAGTCTGTGCGTCGCTTATCCTAATAACTGGGGCCTCCTCAAGCACAAGAATCTATGCGTGGCTTACCCTAACAGCTGGGGCCTCTTCTTCTCAAACTGGGGCCCCTTCCCCATGACTTAGTATTACTGCCCCTGTCTCAGGGGTCAGCTGCTCAGTAACTTTTTCTGGTCACATCACATAACACACTTAATACAGTTCAAAACATCCTAAATAAACGTTGCGTAATACACTTTCAAGACATTTCTGCTACACTTACCAAGCGGAGGTTTCCTCCGCTGAACTCTGACTTCCACATTTCGACCTGTGCCACTCCCAGGCTCCGCAGAGGCCTTGGTTAAATGAAGCTTTTTGCGCCGAACTGAAGGTTCTACGATTTCTTTTGCCAAACGTTTCCCTCGTGAGGCATCACCAGTATAAGTGGGCATTATCCCGCCTATGCTGTCGAGGCCTCGAATACGCAACGCCGCCAAATCCCTGGTAGTTATAAACAGAGATTCCCCAATCCCTTCCGAAGGATCCTATCCACGGGTAGTGTTGAAGATGTGGGTAATCCACAGTCTGGATAGCTGGTCTCGGTCTTGCTATACCCAAACCCCATTCCTTTGGATGACCAAAAATTTAGCAAAACGCCGAAGTCAGGCTATGAAGAAGGCATAATGCATGTTGAAATGAGACTCGAGCTTCTTACGAAGCCTGAACATCTCAATGCATAGCCCCTCCGCAAAATAGCTTGCTTAATTGAACTGGGTCCCTTCTTCCATAACCTCTCGCATAACACGGGTCTGCTCTATGGAAAAGAACCTTCCTTGCGAGAGTGTTTTGGGGAAAGCCCGGGCCCGGAAAAGGGGATAAATTGTCTTGGCGACTTCCAGCTGGATTCTTTTACAAGGGATTCCTTTAGGCTCCTTCTTGACCCCTACCCACTCCTCCAGCCACTCTTGAAAGGAGAGACTCCTCTTCGCCTTTTCCTCTATAGGAAGGTCATCAAAGGGGACCCTGAAAAGGTTTTCAAAGAGCTAAGCGTCTATGTCAAAATTTACACGCGCGTGATGCACGTGCGTGCAAAAACACTCTACCCTTTCGCTGAAGGAGTTGACCAGGGTTAACATTTCGCCGACAGGGACATTAGGAGTCACAGCTAAAAATAAATGCATTAGCCTCGCTTCTTGTATCTTGGTGACCACCGCAACTAGGGCCGCCGCATGACCGAGCCAGTGTTGTGCATCCTTGATGTCACCGTAGCGGAAGAGGAGGGTATTCGCCTCGCGGCCGAAAATTGTAAGGGTAATCTCCCAGGATTCCCTGACTGAACAGTGTAAAACACATGACAAACAAAACATTATTACGCAACATTCATAATTTACGATTACACCATGCAACAATAGATTACACAGCCGTTTTACCAGGTCCAAACGGCAAAGGAAATGGAGGAAGTTTCCTCTACACATCCCCAACAGTAAGGGGCGGATCCAAGGTCCAATCGTCGTGTAGCCACCTAAGATTCTGGCAATTCTCGAAAGCGTCAGCATAGCGGGTGGGGTACTCATGAATGTCAAAGCCGATCTACCCCATCACACCAGCACGTACATTGCTAGTCGAGGTAAATGCCTTTATCACCGTTTCGGTCCATAACAGAGTATCGCCATTCCCTACTAACTTGCTCTCATGAATAAAAAATCTGTACCATACCACATAGGCTTATCTTATGCTTTGCAAAACTCAAATAATAGACATATAACGACAATACAACCAACAAAACCACTTACCCGCCTGAATAATACACAGTGCCTGGTGGGTTCTAAAAGTAGGTTGAGACATGATGGGCTATGAACAAAGTGTTGTATGCGTGATAGCAATTGAACTGGGCCATTTCCCAGATCCAACTTAAGCATCTCAAACCTCGGGCGCTAATTTCTCAATCCTGGGGACGACCAGTGTCGATATCCCCATCTGTCAAGAAAGCCAGAATCCCCTGTGCAGAACCCACTAACAGGTGCTCCAAAATGGCACCAACAACATCTCCTAACAAATTAGACCATATGATAACGCTGTAGTTACGCAGTAAAAACTGCAGAAACTCCAGCACACCCTTTCGAAACCATATGGCCCTCCCATGCAACCGAGTTTGTGGGGGAGGGACATTAGGGACGATTGGGTTTATGCAGCACAAAACCCCAACGATATCTAAGACGATCAAAACATGGCCGTTCCAACGATGGAGACTAGACATCATAGGCCCCATTACACCAAAATCCTTCACAGGTCATAGCTTCATAATTACCGCTACTGAGTACTTCACGAAGTGGGTAGAAGCTATTCCCCTATGGAAGATCACATCTCAACAGATTTGCCATTTCATCTTAGACAATATTGTAACCAGGTTTGGTCTCCCGATGACTATCGTGACCGATAATGGGCCACATTTTTGTAGTACGGAAACCAAATCTTTTTGTGATAGCCTTGGCATTAAACAATCTATTTTCTTGCCCTACTACCCGCAAGCGAATGGTCAAGCTAAAGTCACAAACAAAGTCATCATCAATCTGCTCAAGAAAATGCTCGACAGCAACAAGAGACGGTGGCATGAAAAGATCCTCTATGTGCTATGGGCATATTGTACTACATGTAGGACGGCCACAGACAGTACGCCCTATAGCCTGGTCTACGGATCCGAAGCAGTGCTGCCTCTCGAATTACAAATTCCTTCTCTGAGAATGGTCCTCTCCACAGTTATAAATGAGGCTCAACACACCGAGTCTCGGATCACGGATTTGGATTCAGTAGAAGAGAAACGAATAAAGATGCTTAATACAATTGAAAAGTATCAAGACAAGTAGAGGCAAAAGCATCATCACAATCTTCAACAGCGTCCGATCAAGAAAGGAGATCTAGTTCTCAAGACCGTGTGCGAACCAGTAGGCAAGTTCTCTGCAAATAGGGAAGGCCCTTTCTTGGTGATTAATGCGTACAACAACGGAGCATTCAAGTTAGCGGACGTCAATGGCAATGAGTTACCGAATCCTGTAAATCACATATATCTAAAGTGGTACTACATTTAGCAGCATCTCCGGTGTGAATATCAGGTATGGCCATAGTTGTCCGCTATGACATTAAACTGGCAACAAACGTCCGCTACGACGTAAAACTGGCACTCCCTTCACGCATCCGCCACGACGTAAAACTGGCAAGTTGTGACCGTCTGCTACGACGTAAAACTGGCAGTGTTGTACAGGTTCGCCAAGACGAAAAACTGGCATCTTTTGCACGCGTCCACCACGACGCTAAACTGGCACCGGTTTTCCGCCATGACACAAAACTGGCATAGGTAAGTAGCCATCTGCTGAGACGTAAAACCAGCATAGATTTGTCCTTGGGTCATGACATAAAACTGACACCCACAGCACGGTCTGCTGAGACCATAAACCAGCCCCGACACCGTTCGCTACAACGTAAAACTAGCATTTCTCAGTCTGCCCGGACTTTAAACTGGGACCATGGTCCGCTGGGACTTAAAACCAACAATAACAGTCTACCAGGACTTAAAACTGGAAATTACAAGCTACCATCATATAAATCAAGCGAGCATGATTATCTCTGTACAGCTACAAAACAAAGGAGTGGGATACTGGAACAGTCCCAGCATCGCTACTTCACCGGCACTTTGCTGATCCCTCGAATATGCTGAAGGGCATACTACTGACCCCTCGAAGATACCGTCACCGCACCCGTCCCAGCGGTGGTACCTCTGAGGGATTAGTTTCACCGTTCGGAGCCCCGAAGGAGTTCTCATCAGTTATGACTTCAAGGATCTCCGCTCATCATCACTATCAGACTCTGGCTTCGCAGATTCACCTAGCTGGTTCTCTGTATAACCAGTTAGGTATGACGGGTCTGATATCCTTTAGCGGCGGTATGCTGGGCTGAGCATCAACATCGAAGACTCTGGCCTTCAGTTATGGTCTCTCCCTCGCGGCCCATCGCACGATGTATCACCCCAAAGCATACTTGTTTCAACAACCTCGCCTGTGATTCACACGAATAAT
Organism: Gnetum montanum; assembly: GCA_015680685.1. Classification (NCBI taxonomy): domain Eukaryota; kingdom Viridiplantae; phylum Streptophyta; class Gnetopsida; order Gnetales; family Gnetaceae; genus Gnetum; species Gnetum montanum. Next base: position 49,222 of record MNCI01019665.1, read on the forward strand.
GGTATCCTCTGTTTTCTTCTTTAGTTGCAAGTTACTTGTGTCGAGGACATTGTTCGAAGATGCGTTCATCCGACTGGCATAGTATCAATAGCGTTTTGAAATAGCTACTCTACGTTAGCCTGTCTACTTAGAAGTGCGTCCTCATTTTCCTTCTTTTCCTCATAATCGTTTCCCTAGCCCACATCACCATCTTTATCCATCCAGCTACTTTCCTTACGCAAAATTTAAAACGCTCTCTGCATCCGTATTACGCTCTAGTCCATGAACCGGTGTAACGCAACTCACCTAATGGACACAAAAAAAAAGATGGGGTTGCCAAAATAGATGAAACACATCTCACCCAAGCCGTGCAGACGCAACGCAACTCGTCTATGCAACCCCCCTTCAACACAAAATGATAGCGTAACTCCATGCAAACACAATCGCAGGAGAAAGCTTACTTGTTCATGCGTGAAACAGCTATACCCACTCATTTGAGTCTTTCCCGAACCTATTTTCCTCCCATACCAGTCTATCCCATTTCCCTCATTTCGGCACTTCTACATTGACAGAATTATACTTGAGTATCTGTTGATGGACGTTGTTGGTACTTTCCCTAGTCCGGTGTTTCGTATTCTTTGTCGACGTCTTTCGGGCAAGCCCTCTAACTGTCAACAAAGAGGGGCCATTGAAACACCATAAAAATCGCGAATCGGCCTAAGGCGAAGATTCACGGTTTGGGCAAAAGTTCACGGAAAACTTTCAGAAGATAGAACGAGGCGAAGCGAGGCGAAATGGTGCTCAGCATCAAGTCTCCAACTTCCTTACAAATCCCAGATTTTACTATGTTTTCTGTCTTTCCGCTACATTAAGCAACATTGCGTAATGATGCTTAGCGTAAAATGGCTTAATATAGTCTGACATCAGAAGGTAACTTACTTCAGCAGATTTGGCGAACCTTAAGGCCCAAGCAGCATAATGAGCTTCAAAAAGGGTAAAAAGGGGAAAAGTCCAACAAAAGTGCGACAGATCGGCTCTTCTTTTTGCAGACTAATCACTTTATGCTGGTTACGCTACATAGCGTACATCCGCGTAATTTATCATCGATTTGGTCATTTTACGCTTCACTGCGTAAATGAGCGTAAAATAGCTTGACGCATCATTCCCATACTTTGTTACGCTCCGCCACGCAACGTAGTGTAAACAAATGTGATACAGCGTAAAGTTGGTCAAAGAAGCTACGCATTGGCTATCCATACGCACAACACGCTGATGAGCGTATTGTGCATAATCGTGAAGCAGCTTCGGCGAAGATACAAATAGTGTATGTTGCAATTTGATGCGACAAGGCCAGTTAGTCAAGTCAGCAGTATCTGGAAAGTTCGGGACACATGTCATCAGGGTTGTGCCTTTTCCACAGGATGTCACAGCCTATAAATACTCTAGTTGACAAAGATACGAGGGTCGGAAAAATCAAAAAAGGCAGGGCCATCTTCTAAGCATCCGAGCAGTTATCATCTTTGAGCAAAAGCAAGAGACAGTCTTTAAGCATTGGCAGCAGGGGTGATCATTCCCTTTTGGTAAAAAATATAGTTTTCTCATCGGTGATCCTTGGCAGTTTTGAGCAGAGTCTACCCAAAGTAAAGGAGATAGACCAAAGATCCAGAGATCATCTGGTGAGGTTGGCAAGATCTAGTAATCAGACGCAGTTGGTTGATAGGTGTCCAAGCTTGACCTTCCTTGCACTCCATCTTTGGTTTACGAGGTAGACTAAGCTCCATTCTGCACCCCTTGTTAGAAATTTTTTCTTGTTATTTTGTGTATGTTTTGCACAAGGTAATCGGAATCTTCCTATTGTAACTTTGTGTACAAAATACTCAATTTTTTGGGTCAAAGTACAGATCTTGAAATCATGTACTTCGCTGAATCTGATTCGCATTTGTCGCGTTAATGTTATCATTGTTGCAATTTTATCTACATAGTTTTTCTCTCCTTTTACGATTTATCGAATCAAATCGTTCCACGAAACACTCATAATCTTAAATCGATTTACTGATTTAGTAAGTCCCTGTCTGATCGACAAGACCGTTCAGGGCACTACGGATTCGTTTTCTCCAGCACAGCCCTCGCACGGATCCGTGGTTAAGATTGTGTACACGGAACTCTGTTTGGTATTCCAGCTATCGACATTTTCCGTTGTTACAGTCACCTCATTAACCATTAGTTCCATTCAAGTCAATAATCCCATACCTTCCCAATATTTTGTAAGGAACTCAAGGACTAGTTTTTATTTAGTCATGGGGGTATGATGGGATGCGATATCGCGTCGGTCCCTACAATATTGCATACGCGATATCGCGTTGGTCACCAGTTCTATAAATAAGAGGTGGCTCTCCCTTGTTTCTCCATGTAGATCTAGACCTTAGCCAAACTCTTGCCATTTTTCCATTCCAGAGTTAGAACAATTTCCATGTGCCCACAGTAGGAGTCCCAAAGTGAATGGATCTTTATTTGAGCAATTCTATACCTAAGCACACAATTGTGTACGATAATAAAGATGAACTTTTGGATAAATCTTGCAGCATCTAGACTAAGCTAAATAGGAATTTAATTATTTTTAAATGTTTAAATGCTTTCTTAAGGACTTAATCTCTCTCAACCCTCAACTCTCATAGTTAAGTGCATTCAGTACGACTGCTTCGAGCACGTGTGTTATGCTTGGTAATCCGAGTAACGAATAGCATTTGGTAATCCTAGTAGTGTTGCATTGGTTCATGGTGTGAATAGCAAGTGGGAACGGATACTGATGCTATGACAATTAAAGCTTAGTTAGTGAAAGTTAGTTATTTAGTCTCTTCACCCTTTCCCCTCTTAGCATAGGCGATAAAACCATAAAAGACATAAAAATCATGTACCTCAAGTTTAATTAACCATACAACGATGAAAAATACAAGTGAGCTTGGGAAGATAGTGACTAATTAACCTTAAGTGTTCCATAAGGCGCGTAAGCACTTAGTCCTTGGAGTTCGACTGGATCGCGTGTGCAACGCTCGTATTCGTATGGTTGAGTGTAGGGGTACCTCACCACTTATCACCAGGTATAAGCTAGAACTCAAGAGAGTATGTTGAAAGGATCCTAGGACATCTAAATGGAGCCAAAATCATCATAAATACCTTGGAATGATGCACATAACCTCAAAGTACGATGCATCATGGAAGACTAATAGCCTCTACCAAACATGTTAGACTATAAACATAGGGTACCTAAAATACTTCCTAGACCTAGGGCTTACAAATAATATGCAAATTACCAATGTATAACTCATCACTGTGTATATGATATTACTCTTTTGTGATATCCTTGTATTAAACCTTTATGCACTTATTTAATAATGAATGTTGTTGCTTAACTTTTATTGCCATGTTAAGCTATGAAATATTTTTTTATGTGGACTTTGCTTAGATTACCTAAGAATTATTTTTAGAGAGTATATTATTTTAATTTTAGAGACCACTACTTGGAGTAATGATAAGGTATTTATTTCTCAAGTTGTAGACTTGGGTTCAAGCTTAGGCATAACCACTCAAAGTAGGTTATGGTTTTGCTAAGCCAACAATCCTCCCATGACCTTGTCTTGGTAGGATGAGCATGGAGCCTTTGGGTAATCATCATTTTTATATTATTTTCATTTTATTTTAAAGAATTAACATTCATTTTTAGCATCATCATCATCATCTTTTTAGCCTTATCTTAATAAAATGGAATTCACTACAAGATTTCTTTTTCACTATTAACCTCTATGAATAGCTAAATCTTTTTTTATTTGTAATTTTTGAAAATTATCTTCAATCATTTTCTCTTATATTTGTTATCCTTCCTTTCAGTAGTTTTTTTTTACAATAGTGATGTAGCAACTTTTTCTATAGGCTCATTATTTATTCTTTTGTGCACATGTTGAAACCATCTAAGGTGTCATTCTTGTAACTTATTTAAGATAGAACTCACTCCAATTCTTTCTCTAATGCCTGTATCATGTAATTTATCTCTTTTTTTAATGTTTAACATCCATGTTAGATTATGTAGAATATGTATAATTTTTTTGAAAGATCTACTAGACAAGAGTGATGAAGCATTGATTGGCTACATCGACAAGATCGTGTTAACATAGCTGCCATAACACAGTTTCCTAGATGCAACTGCTTGGATGCAACTACCTTGATGTAGACCCATGAATGTGACCCCATCAACGTGGCCCCCTTAATGCAACCTCATTGACGCAGTGTCTATTTTCACCTATAAATATGCTTTCTCTCATTGTGTATTATAATTATTTTGTCAATAGAGTAGTCAAACTTTTGTAGTTTTATTTGATAGTCTTAGAAAATAGTTGGTGAGTGCTTGCAATGTGGATCTGAGTTAGTTGTACAACATCTTATTTGAGTGGTAATGTACTTGAACACATTCCATGAATGGAAATAAGATCGAGATTGATTCTTATTCATTATAGCACTTTGACTTAGATTAGATTTACTTTTCATGCAATTTACTTTTCATGTACTTAGTTAATATTTATGTTTCCATGCACATTAATGAATTGGCAAAATGCACGCAACAAATTTCGAGCATAAACATGTATTTGCTTGGTAATCCTAGTAGCATTATTGCTTGGTTCACCCAATAGCATAGTGCTTGGTGATCTTAGTAGTAAATACATGGGTTCATGATATGTATAGCAAGCTAGGAACAAACACTCATCACCCATGGGCTAGTTTAGACTTTACTTTCCATTGTTAATTAGTTTAATTAATTGATTACTTTATTATCATTAGGAGTAGCATAAGGTCGAAACAACATCAAGAATCATATGCCTCACTTTGGACTAAATCCTACATGACAAAGCTACCACTAGTCCAAGTGGGAAGACAATAAACTACGATCAAGGGATAACGATCTAGATGCCACAACTAGTCCCATCTAAGAAATTCAACTGAATTATGTGTGAACGCTTGTGATTCATATGGTTGGGCATAGGGGGTACCCACCGTTCATCATTGGTGTTGTTGCCAGGGATGGTGCCAGTTATCTAGATTAGTTATATTATAAAAAATCACTATTAATGTATTAATGATTTATCTTTCAGAAAATATTAAGTCACACATGTTCAAAACATGTCTTCTTCACATAGGACCAATAATGCATTGTATGATGAGAAAATTCATTGGAGAACTAATAGGATCTATACTGAAGAAAGTTGGAGTGAACAACCTCATGTAGAGGTCTCATATGTTGATTTTTACCTTGACTACACTCAAGGACTACATTCACCTAAGGCAGATAATTCTAGAGGAGATGAATTAGGTCCAAGAATAAGGAGGGTCTTAAAGTGTAGGACCTCCTCTAAATTTAGAAAAAAATACACCAAGGAACCATTGGGAGGACTATACAAGCCATGGTGATTCTCCTAATTCCTCATCTTCCTCTTCCTCTTCATCATCTAGTTTTGAAAAAGATGAACGTCGGTATAGAGATAGAGCTCCACTATGGGGTCAGGATAAAGATAAAAATCGAACCCAAGGGCAAAACCAAAGACATCAAAATGAGCATAGACAAGATCATCACAAGTAGATGAATAGAAATATATATTATCACCATGATGTGTCTAGTACAAATGAACCCTTGTTGGCTACTAGGGGCTTGACATAGATTGGGGAGGTAGTTCAGATATCCCAAAGGCATCAAAGGAATAGCCACATCAAATTTTTTGACATGAACAACATTCCTAAATTTAGGAGAGGCTATAATTCTAATCCACAACATCACTTACAAGCCTTCCATGATGTTTGTGCCTTGCAAAATATTGAAAATAAGTGGCATAAGCTTAATCTCTTCCTCAAGACAGTTATAGAAGAAGTTAAAAGTTGGTATACATCATTGGAACCATATTTAATCCATTAGTGGTTCATAATGCTAGAACTCTTCAACAAAAAATACCAAACCTATGTGAGAGTATCCAACCTAAGAAAAAAAATCCAAGGATGGAAGTAAGAAAATCATGAACCCTTGGATGTGGCCTTGGATAGATACTATTCTCTACTACATATATGTCCTAGTCATGATTTCTCTAAAAAAAGAAACTTTTCCACATCATAGATGGGCTTTGTAATGAAATGAGGGAGACCCTTGTGATTTATGCCCAAGTTTAGCTATATGAATTGAAAGTCCATTAGATATAAAGGCTAATCAAGTGGGTGGAAAAAGAAGAAGGAGAGCTATGTAAATGAGAGAATGTAGAGGAATATAATTGGGATCCAACTCTTTAAAAGAAGAGGGTCCATATCTATGATGAGGAAAAAGAGGCAACTCTCGATGAGATGATTTCACAACAAACCTTGGCAATACAAAAGTCTATCAATGAGCTTGAAGTAATGCTAGATAAGATGTGGGAGTTGATGAATGACAAAGTTACAACTTACGCAAAAACTGTAGAGGAGAGAGTAACGTAAAACAAATTGAGTAATCAAAAAAAGAGGAGGAAAAAAAACCAAAAAATAGGTAGGAACACTTATTGGAAAAAAGAAAAATATCTATAGAAGAAGAGGCTATAAACTTAACCATTGAAGAGGATGATGGATGTGACATCTACCTATATGACCATCCAAAGGGCTATTGCCCAGTTATGTTACATCTACATGAGTATTGGGCTTTTGCTTTAAATCCCAAGTTTGTACAAAAGAAAATTTCTAGGAAATTACCTTACTCACAAGGTAATTATAGATAGTCCTACAACGAACCATACTATCTGAGTGGGACTTCTTATCAAGCACAAAACTACTATCAAATGCAGTGGAAACATGCATAGTCATGGAAAAGGCCATCATCAAACCATCACTACCCTTATTGCTAGCTAAACTCATATGGATATGGATATTACATTCAACAACCTATTTCCCCAATTGGTTCTACTTCCTCTAACTCAAATCACTACTAACACTCTCCCAAATATTATCAACCCACAACATCTTCTATGAGATCACCACCTCATACCTCTCACCCTCTATCATATCCTCAATATTCTCACACTTAACTCCACAAGATTTCATGGCCAACAACACAGGAAGGTTTGGCACCACAACATCAATAGAAAAATGCCATTTGTGCTATGAACATACATAGGAAGAATCATGTCAGTAGATCTCTATAGAAATCTACAAAACATCCCTTCTTTAGGATGGTCCACATATATGAAAATAAGATGTGTAGATCCACTAGCTCATCAAAATCTGCACAAGGCCAAACTGGTGCAACACCCTTTCTCACAAAAATGATGTCTCCTAATCATACTCAAAAGCCAATAACAATTGTCACTCCAACACAAGACATAAACAATGAACTTATCATTGTGGAAAGATAGAAACCTCCATGCATCACTACTAATAGTAAAGGATGTAGTTGTGGGTTGGAAATTCAAAATATTAACACAACCTACAACAAAGCTAAGGAATAAGTGTATAAGCAAAACCTAGTCTACATAATAGCTACCAAACCAAAAGACACCCAATGGCTTGAAAATTAGAATATAAAACTGTTTAAAAGATGCATGGAAGCAACTGATCCTCTTATTAGTTCTGGACTTAAGAAAATGAACAAAACAAAGAAATTAGACATAGATATCTTACACTCTAATTATACACTAGAAGAGGATATTAAACACAGAGACCTAGGAATTAAAATAAAAAATCAAGAAGAAGAAGAAAACACCTCTGGATCCCCTAAAATAGAAATACCTTCAAGTCCAATTAAAGAAATGTTTCTAAATGATCCAAATGAGACTATCACCAATGTCAGATGTGCTACCACATGATTAATTAACTCAATAATAGTGATAGATGGAAAACTAGTGGTGTATAACTAGGGGATTGTGTGGTCCATCTCTTGAATTTGTAGCCGTAAGATTAGTCATGGGGGAGATGCTCCATCTTGGTTCAAGAACTAATAAGTGTTTTCACCTTTTTTTCTTTTACAATTTTTTATCATTTTTCAATTTCTTTCAACATTTTCCGATTCTTAATATGTTTTCCATTTCTTGTTGTTTTCCTTTTCTTTATACTTCTCTCTCTTCTTGAATTATTTTCTTTATGTTTATGAATGTCTTTTATGTTTTTGTTAATAATATTACCAAGTCATGATGCAGAGGTCAACACTATGTGTTAGGCTTTTGTGCTATGCTATCAAGATGATTGGGTAGGTATTTATGTAAAGTAGTGAGACCACCTCATCTATCCCTTTAGTTCTTTGAATAAAAGGTCTTTTTCATGGAAACAATTTGGTTCTTCTTTCATGATACTAAAATTAATGAATGATCATTGTATCTTGAAGAAAGAGGAAACGACCAAGTAGGAATGAAAAAGGGTGTAACCTCAAAGGGACTTGTTGGGTTCTCTTCTTGACTTCATTTGTGTGGTTTATGACTCCTCTTGGAATGTATCATCACTCATTCATCAACCAATAAAAAGGAAGCTATGTCTGTGCATCGTGTGGTTCCCATTTCAAAAAAAATATTTAAAAATACAAAAAAAAAACAATAATGAAAATTTAAAGCATACCCCTTAAACACAATAATGGGCTACAAGCACTGGTTATGGGGCTAGAAAGACATGTTACCCATGCCTAAAGAAATCCCTCTAACTAAGGCCCTTCCTTCCTTCTTCTTTTCTCTTCTCTTTCTAGAGTGATAATTATTCTTTAAGGTGGTTGTGAACTCATGGTGGTCGACAGGAAGGAACACATCAATGTAAGGTCACTGTTCATGGTCTAGACTTGTTCTAAACTTGGACGAATAGGTATCCTGATCATTTTAATCACATTTGTCACAAGAGCCTATTGTGAACATGGTAAAGCACCTTACATCCTGATCTCTATAATCCCTTCTCATCCCATTCATTCACCTCACTACTGCATACGATTATGAGCCTTTTCGTTTTACGTAGTTTAGTGCAACATTCCAACTACTACAATTGTGTGTTGTTTGGAATAAAGGCATAGTCTACATTTAACTTCTTGGGTGCCCACAAACATCTATAGAAGTGATTATACAAGGGCATTATGGCAGGAGCCTAATTTGGGGAGGACCCACCTACATAACTTTTGTTAATCATGGCTTTGAACTAACCTTCACATTTTCTAGAACATCAATAATGGTTTCTCTGAATTTATGCATAATTTTGGGACTACTTCTCATTAGTTTCATTAATTTTTCCTACTTTTCTATTTCCATATCCATTAATATTTCTTGGCAATCTTCTAAATTAGACCTTTGGTTTCAATTGTTTGAAAACTTGTGCACTTTTGGAGTTATGCTTATTAGTCATGGGGGCTAGGGATGCTTGTTTTGACATTTTTTTGAAATTTTTGAAATTTTTCTAATATCCTATTTTTAAAATGCCTTTGTTCCATTGTTATCATTGTTCCATAAAATGCCTATAAAAACATATGTATAGTATGTTTTATTTTTAGATATTTTATATGTAATAATATTTAAAAGAATATTTTATTTTGAAAATTTTTAGTATCCTAATATATCGAATGATGTGGGTGGCCCAATTGAGAAAAAATAAATTTCTTTTGATTTTGTAGTTGTGATATCTTTGCAATTTGAATGAGTTTTGAGTTGATATTAGGCTTTTTGGAAATCTTGTTTTATAATATATAATCTTATAAAATTTTAGTTCAATTAGAATTTATTTGATGATTAAAATCTATCCCAAAAGGGATCTTGAATAAAACTATTTAGCTTCAAAAATAGAAATTGGTGCTTTGCATGATAAATATATCTACGATATGAGTTATGGAATGAGTGAATACTTGATACAAATATATTTCAACAATCTAACTAACTACAAAATTTAGAATTGATTTGAGTTGTTTTGATGGTTGAAAATTGTTACACAAGAGTATGCCTGAATATTATTATTGAACTTCTCAAATTAATGAAGTGGTGAATATGATGTATTGATAATGGATGATGAAAGTTATTGGAGTAGAAAATTTTCTTAGCATAAACTATCCTATTGATATAGTGTCAAATTTCCTTAATGGCATCAATTACATTTCTTACAAACATGATTTGAACACATATTGATAGCCAAATAATGGGACCATAATAGAATATGATGGAACAAGCTTATTTTATGAAAAATTAGGTTAGAAATTCAAGAGATGAGAGATTAGGGGCATCCTCTAATTACATCCACCCATTAATCTCTTAATAAAATAAAAATAAATTTGTATATTTTCTTGATATGATGAAAAATTATTTCAAAAGTCATAGAAAAAGTCCAACATTTGTATTAAAGATCAATACTTTCTTTGACAAAGTATTTGTATTAAAGATCAATACTTTCTATGACTTGCTATGACTTTCTTTCCTTTGGGCTTGTCCACTAGCTTCTAAGTTTGATATTTTTTAAAAATTATGGCTTCCTATTCATTTTCATAGCTTTTCTCTAGTCTTTACTTTTTAGAACTTCTTTCAAATTTTTAGGTTCTTAAGATAGGATAGAATATGTCATGTTAGTAATAGCACTAGATCATGTTGTTCTCCTCTTAAATTTTGTGTCTAGCATTTGAGTTTGAGGGTGATTTCTTTGTATAAAATATTTTAGATTAAGTTGAATATCCATGCTTTTATTTCCTTGTTGAAAATCTCTTGTTTCAAATTTGTCTTCCAGAAATATGACATTCCTTAATGATGAAGTGTTCAGTTGCTTGTTGATGCGGCTGCGTTGACATGACCTCGTTGATGTATCCGTCCATGTGTTAACGTGACCCCATTACCGTAGAGTCTGGCTCTTGCCATAAATATGTGTGCACCCGTAGCATTTATGGCATCTTTTGGAGTAGTTATAGCCAAACTCTTCTCGTTTGTTGTTGTAAGAGTTAGAATATTTTTCAAGTGCCCACAATAGGTGTGAGAACAATGTACGGCTCTTTATTTGAGCGCTAATGTACCTGAGCCCATTGGTGTGATCGACAATAAAGACAAGCTTTTTGAGAATTCCTTGCAACATTTGGATTTAATCACTTAAACATTTCAATAGTTTAATATTTCAACACTTTAATAATTTCAGAAGCTTTTATTGTTATCACTTTACGGTTATTGTCCTTTCATATTTTATGAGAACCATAGGCACGACCATCTTGAACATAAATCAAACACTTGGTAACCCAGTGACACTTAACGTCTGGTAACCCAGTAGTGGTTAGAGTATGCTCAAGATGTGCATAGAATATGGGATCGATTGGTTATGCTTACGAGAGTTAAGCAATAGGAAAGAACAATTATAGATTACACAACTTTTCATTCCCTACAATTAAAGAATTAGACTTTAAAAGATAACAAGAAAATCAATAAAAATAATTTGCCTCAATCTCACTTAACCATCTCTTTAGAACACCACAAGTGAGGTTGGAAAGACAACAAGTGTTCTAACTAGGTCTTGCTAGCTAGAGTTCGGTGTATGCAAGTGCTTGCAGTATATGGAATTCGACTGAGTCGCGCTTGAATGCCTGTGATTCGTATGGTTGGGCATAGGGGTACCTTGCTGCTCATCATTGGCACCATTGCTAAGGACAATGCTATTTATTTAGATTAGTTATATCATACAAGATCACTGTAAAAAGTATTCATAATATATCTTTTGGAAAGAAAGTAATTGCTAATAAGTCACACACAATTCACAACAATGTCTCTCTCACAAGACTATGATACTACAACAACTAGTGAGGAAATTCATTGGAGAACCAACAAAATATATGATGATGAAGATGAAGTTTGGAGTACTCAAACTTATTCAAGGATCCCTTATGTTCATGAACACCCCAATGGTACTCAAGGACTGTTGTCATCCAACTCTAGCACCTCTAGTGAGGATGGGACATCCCATAGAATGAGGGGGCTTGTAAGGCCTAGGACCTTCTCAATAGTTAACAGAATTTATCTAGGGATGATTGGAAGACTTACAAAAGTCATGAAGAGTTTTTCAATTCTTTCTCTTCCTCTTCTCCTTCAACATCAGGTCATGACAGAGATGGCTGTCTTTCAAGGGGTTGGCATAGAAATAAAAATTGAACCCATGGACAAAGTCAGAAACACCAACATGATCGAAGAAAACATTGTCCCAACTTGAAAATGGATAACCTACCTAGGGACGATGAATCCTTACTGGTCACTATGAGCCTAATGCATATACAAGAGGTTGTTTGAATACCCCACAGGCATCACAAGGAAAGCCGTCTACCCAAGCTTGATTTAAAAAACTTTTCCAAGCTTTCAAGAGGCTATGATTTAGATTTGCAACATAATTTACAAGCCTTATACGATGCTTGTGTATGGAAAAATATTGATAATGGATGGCAAAAACTTAAGCTCTTTCCTACAACACTCATTGGCTAAGAAAAAGTATGGTATAGGTCCTTAAGACCACAATCAATTCAACGTTGGCCAACAATGGTAGAACTCTTCAATGAAAGATATCAAACCCACGTAAGAGTATCAGCCTTGAGGAAACAAATCCAAGAATGGAGAAAAGTGCAACATGAACCCTTGGACATGGCCTTAGAAAGATACTATTCATTGTTAAATAGTTGCCCAGGCCATGGGTTCTCCGAGGAAAGGCTAATGTATCACATCATAGATGGGCTTCGTAACGAAACAAGGGAGACCCTAGGGATGTATGCCCGAGGTCAATTATATGAGCTACAAACCCACCAATTCTAAGAACTTATTAAGCAAGTAGCAAAAGAAGAAGGAGAAATGGCTAAATGGGAGAATGTTGAAAGCTCTCAATGGGACCAAAATCTCGAATTAGCAAAGGTCCATGATCATGAAGAGGAGAAATCAACTCACTTCAAGGAGGTGGAATCATCTTTGCCAATCCTATAATCACTAGATGAAATCGAGGCAAAGATTAATAAGATGATGGAATGGATACATGAAAAATGTGGAGAATATGCCAACACTATTAGAGGTGAAACCATGCCAACTCAAGAAACAAGACAGGACACCACACGATAATCGGAAAAAAGGGTTGAAGAAAATGAGGATAAGAGCTCAACTAAAAATCACCCGTATCAATGTGATGTTCGCCTGTACAATCATCCCAAAGGCCAATGTCCAATCTTGTCACATTTACATGAGCATTGGTAAGGAATGTTACATCCAGATTTCGTACAAAAATACCGTAGTGGCAAAAATCCTAGTTGTGGGGGAGGCCATCGTCAGACTAGTCACACCCTTCCTACCATCCAAACCCAAGCACTTATTATGTTTAGCATTCTATTTCCTTGATTGGGTCAACATCCTCTATTTCACCATATCGTTATCATTCTTTTGAGTACTATCAACCCATGTCCTCTCCAACAAGATCACCACCTCATGTTTCTTACACTTCTCTTCACCCTCAATATTCTCATCATTCACCTCCTACATTGCCACCAGTTGTGCCAAAAAATTTTGCACCACAACATCAACCCACAAATGCTACTTGTGCTACTATTGTCAACAGCAATGGGAACCCTCCACAACATCGAAAGCATCCTTTCTTTAGGCAGGACCATAGAAAGAGATAGCATAGTTCTGAAATCACTACATCCTCCAACTCAGCACAAGTTTGACACTGTGATGCATTTACCTCCTTGAACTCAATGCCTCCTATTACTCTATTTGGGCCACCAATCAACACTCTAACAACCATGAAACCAAATGAATATAGCCATGTGGGAAGATATACCGATCCTTGCATACCATCTTACGGTCATGGATGCCATGGTGGGTCAACTCCTTATCAATTAACCACATCTTATAATTTTCCCCACTATGCCTACTTTAATCAAGTGTGTGAACCCCAATTTGGGTACATTCCAACCACCACATCAAAGGACACCTAGTGGTTTGGATATGATCGAACTCCAATGTTCCCAAAATGCTTAGATCCAAACCTTCCATTTATTAATTCTCGCCATGATCAAAAGTTAGTTATGGGGATTATCCTCCATTCTAACAAGCAGAATTAATAAATGTTTTTCCTTTTCTTTAATTTTACAATTTTTTTTTTCAATTTTTCGTCTTTTTATTTGTTGTTTTATATTTTTATTTAGTGTTTATCTTTTTATCTTTTATGAGTAATCTCATCTATGAATAAAACACTCATGTGACTCATTGGTTGAGGTGTTGTTCTATGCTATCAAGTCTCAGGTGACTAATTATTTGGACAGTGAGCCCACCACATCCACCCAACCATTCTATTAATAAGAGGTTCTACTCTAGGTACGATGATATTATTGTCATCATGAAACATAAATATAATTTTGTGCTCATTATACCTAGAGAGAAAAATGATGGACTAAAAGGAAATGACTAGGGTGTGACATCAAGGGAATTTGTGGATTCTCTTTGGTGACATCTGTAGGAGGTATCATGCAGCCTGGTTGTACTAAGATCGTTGTAGATCTAATGAGAAATGGGAGTAAGAGTAATAAAGGCACTTAATAGAAACTCAATGTTGTTCCAAGGGTCCCATTGGAAAGACATGCACCCATGCTTGAAGGTTGGTGGCTTCTCCAGTTCACTGATTGGAAAGGAGAAAGTGCCAAAGTAGCCAAGAAAAAAAAGAGACAAACCAAATAAGAAAAGATCAAAGAAAAATTGTGTGTGTGTACCACAGATTCCAAATCACTCCTCCCTTGGACAACATGCCTAGTGATCGTACTCCTTGCTATCATGGTGCTCTTATGGTTGTCCATCATTGAGTGAAACAATGTGATGTCATTGATCAGAGGAATGAACTTGGTCTTGAGTTTGGAGCGATAGGCTAATGACACATTAATCATGCCCTACACTCAGGATTCATTGTGCCCTGGGTTAGTTACCTCATGTCTTGATCTCTGCAATCCCTTCTACAATTCACCTCATATTGTTGTTCATGTATTTTTGACTTGTGCATTGTGTAGCATCGAATTCATACCTCATCATGGTGGCATCTACGTGTGTGTGCTTTTTGAGACTGGTGTGGATTGCATTTAACCCTTTTAGTACCTATGAACATTTTCAGGTGTGGTTACGTAAGGGCATCATAGGTAGGAACCTACTTTGGGGAGGACCCACTTGTGTAACTTTTGTAATTTGCACCCTTTGCACATCATCACATCATCTTACACCCTTCAAGTATTGCATTACTCCAATTATTTTTCCCTTTATCATCATTTTAAATTCCAACATTCCTATGCACCATAACCTGGAGTGTTTCACTTAGTCATGGGGGAAGGGTATGTGTCAAGTTGCACATAGTAGTTTTTTTGAAATTCGTCGTTGCCCGAAGGATATTATCAAGGGTAAGTGACCTCAAAACTGCCAAAAAAATTGCCAAATTAATTTTATCCCTTCACCTAGACCATGAAAATTATTCTTTGGAGTCACCTAATCAAATTGGGCCAATATCAAAACCTTTAAGGGAATTTTCATGAAAATCTCTAATCCTAAATCACACTAAACAAGAAATGAATATATTAAGGGCAAGGAGTAAGATATTAATCTAATTTTGTAAATAGACTTACTAATAATTGGTCCTGTGTGATTGCAGACGGCCCCTAAAAGAGGACAGTAAAGAGGACCCTTGCAGGATGCATCCAAATGGAGCATTCATCAAGAACTCCTATCACTACACAATGTGGCCAAGTAAAAGGTGGAGAGGTTAGGGCCAGAGCCTATGAAGAGGAACGACGATTGTTGCAGCTTGGTATGTTAAGGCTAACCAGACTTTTTTGCAACTATCATGTCCATGGGATGTGTCGACTCCATCAAACATTGGAACATCAGCATGGATAGCTCATGCTCCTCGGATAGAAGAGGAGAAACTTCAGGTGCTTCTTCAACGATATCAATCTTAGAAGCCTGGAGCGTAGGACAAAGGAAAGGCACCCATGGAGGAGCCACCACCACCAGGAACCACATGAGTTCCACAAGTTTTGTATTTTGTGTCTATGTCCAAATTTTCTTAATCCCACACTGCAACATGAAAGAGTCCATGATCCCTTAATAATCCCATACCTATCCCCTTTTTGTAATTGAAAGAACTTGTTTCTCTTCTTCTAAACTTAAGGACAAGTTTTCACTCAGTCGTGGGGGTAAGATGAAGTGTTCAGTTGATACATCGAGTGGGCCACGTTAATAGAGCCTTATTGACACGGCTACAATGACATGACCTCGTTGATGTATCCATCCATGTGTTAATGCAACCCTATTACCATAGAGTCTGTCTCTTGCCATAAATATGCATGCACCCGTAGCATTTATGGAATCTTTTGGAGTAGTTATAGCCAAACTCTTGTAGTTTGTTCTTGTAAGAGTTAGAATATTTTTCAAGTGCCCACAACAGGTGTGAGAAAGGTGTACGGCTCTTTATTTGAGCGCTAATGTACCTGAGCCCATTAGCGTGACCGATAATAAATACGAGCTTTTTGAGCATTCTTTGCAGCATTTGGTTTTAATCACTTAAACATTTCAATAGTTTAATATTTCAACACTTTAATAATTTTAGAAGCTTTTATTGTTATCACTTTACGGTTATTGTCCTTTCATATTTTATGAGAACCATAGGCACAACCATCTCGAACATAAATCAAACACTTGGTAACCCAGTGACGCTTAACATCTGGTAACCTAGAAGTGGTTAGGGCATGCTTAGGATGTGCATGGAAGATGGGATCAGTTACTTATGCTAGGGAGAGTTAAGTGATAGGGCAGAATAATTATAGATTACACAACTTTTCATTCCCTACAATTAAAGAATTACATTAAAAGATAAAAAGAAAACCAATAAAAGTCATTTGCCTCAATCTCACTTAACCATTGCTTTAGAACACCACAAGTGAGGTTGGGAAGACAATTATTATTCTAACTAGGCCTTTTTGGCTAGAGTTTGGTGTATGCAAGTGCTTGCAGTCTACGGAATTCAATCGAGTCATGCATGAACACTCATGATTTGTATGGTTGGGTGTAGGGGTACCTCGCTACTCATCACTTAATGAATACCATTTTCGTTCAATAGGATCATAAAAATTGTATCAACTAGTTTTAGAATCATATCCAAGCAAAATGAATTTCTTTCATCTATTATCCATCTTGCTCAAAAATTACCTTGGTATCTTGACACAGTAGTGGCATCCAAATGTCCTCATGTGAGAAATGTTGGGAAGTCTTCTATAGAATAGCTTGTATTATGTTTTTTTCATTATTATTGCTTTTAATCATTCTATTTATAATATAAGTTTCCATAGTTAGTGCCATGTTCAATAGCCATATGGGAGTTTAGTATGTCTAAGGAAACATCTCATTATGTCTTGCAGCATTTTAATTTTTTTCTCAGATATGCCATTTGATTTTGGGCTATATCCACAAGTGGTTGGATGAAATATACTTTCTTTAGTGCAAAAATTAGTGAATCTTTTGTTGATAAACTCTCCTCCTCTATCTATTTATATATTTTTTATGATAAGATTTTTATTTTTCATTAACATGAAAAATACTTCAAACTTATTGGATGTTCCAAATGTACATCTTAAATTTTAGGTCCATGTAAATATGAAATAGACATCTATAATTATAAAGAAATAATTAGCCCCTTCAATGCAAGTGATTAACATGGATCCTAGAAGATCCATATAAATGAGATGCAATAATTCTTTATTTCTTTACATAGGATTGGTATGAGATGAATTTATATGTTTATCTTGGATGCAAATTTTACATTTCTTCTTTAGGATGTCCATGACTTTCATGCCAATAGCTTTGTTCATTTTTACCATTTTTCTATCTTTGAATATGATGTGTGTCTATGTCTTTTATGTCAAACTTTAGCTTCTTCTTCTTTACCCTAGTGGTTCTTATCCTTTGTAACATCTATAGTGCTAGTTCTATTGCTAATTTATAGAGATGACTTCATTTCATCGATAGTTTTGATGTAATTTTGATAATTTTTTGTAATATCAATGATATTTCCCTTCAGATCTAAGTATTCATAATTCAAACAATATATTCTATTATTAGGTGCTCTTATTTTGTAGATTTCTTCACCATTTTCTTTACTTGTGCTAACATTTTTAGTTTCAAAGCTAATTTTAATTCCTTTATTTGACATTTTTCCTATCAAAAGCAAACAATTGGACAACTAAGAAACATGGTAAAGTTCAATTATAGTCAATACTTTATTATTTAAGAGTCTGACTACATAATATCCTACTCTTTATATATTAAGAAATTTTCTATCATCAATTTTCATGTTACCAATCCTTTGTAGTTTGTAGTTGAGAAGATATTCCTTGTAGAGAGTCATGTGCATAGAGCAACCATTGTTAACAATCCTTGTATCTTGATTAATTGCACTAAGAGACTTCAAATAAGAATGGTTTCCTTAATCAAGTTTTCCTTTAGCATTAGTATCTTCTTTTTTGTTTACATTTTCTTCTTTCATAATTTGTTATTGAAGGTAGATTTCATGTTCTATTCTTTTCTAGCAATCTTCATGTGTGTCTTCTCTTATTATAGAATCTGGATTGAGGAATTAGATTTCTCTTATTGTAGTTCCATCTTCTTCTATTAGAATACATTTTTATATGAACTTTTCTTTGATACCAATTGTAGATATGTTAGATGTAAGAAGATTTGAAACAATTTTCTATTTTACAGATTTTCGACAGCCCAATATATTGGATGATGTAGGTAGCTAGAAAAAAAAATAACTAAATTTTTCTTGAGTTTATAATTGTGATATGTTTGCAATCCGGATGAGTTTTAAGTTGATCTTAGGCTTGTTGGAAATTTTGTTTTACAATATATAAGCTTATAAAATTGTATAATAATTGAAATTTATTTGAATGTTCAAATCTATTCCAGAAAAGGGTCATGAATAAAACTATTCATTGTCTAGAATAGAAATGGGTGATTTGCATAATGAATATATCTACGATTCGATAGAGTTATGGAATGAGTGAATATTTGATACAAAGATCTTTCAATAATCTACCTACTTGAGAAAGTTGAAATTGATTTGATTTGATTTAATGGTTGAAATATATTACACAAGTGTGGCCTTAAATATGATTATTTAACTTATTGGATTAATGAATTGGTGAATATGATGAATTGATGATGGATGATGAAACTTATTGGAGTAGAAAATTTTCTTGACATAAACTGCCTTATTGTTGTAGCATCAAATTATCTCAATGGCATCAATTACATCTCTTACAAACATAAATTTCCCATATATTGATAATCAAATGATTGGGCTATAATAGAATATGATAGGACAGGCCTATTTTAGGAAAAATTGGGCTAGAAATTCACGAGACAAGAGAGATTGGAATTAGCCTCTAATTACATCCACCCATAAATATCTTAATAAAATAAAAATAAATTTATATTTTTCCTTGATGTGATGACAAAGTGTAAATTTAACTTTTTTTAATCTTATTGAACACATGGGACATGACACGCTATCCCTAATAGTATTTTAATTATAAAGAAAAAAACTCAATTTGAGTATAAAATTTCTCTACATAATCATCAAGTTCATCACTTATTCATCAATTAACCATTTAACCCTCTAACAATTTTCATTACCCATCATTAGTTTATACTTTAACATTCATGACATTTACCAACATTCACCAAATCATCAATCCTATTCCTTATAAATCTATGACACAAAAGTTATCCCAAATGTGATTTCTTATTTTCTAGAAATTATAATAATGTTTGATGATGTCTAAATTCTTGATGAATTGATTGAATCCAAATGTGTAATTGAAGCTACAAGTAATTGAAGATGAAATATAATAGCACTCATCAATGTACAATAAATTATCTTGTAAATCAAAAATTTCTATTCTAGATGGTGAATCGTCTTATCAAATATCCTTATTGTAGGTGAGACTTGAATTATCAAATAAAGTTTAATTGATCTAAAATTTTGTAGGCTTATACATTGTAGAAATAGCTTTCCAATAAGCCTAAGATTAACCAAAACTCATTTATATCATGAAGATATAGTAGTTATAAAATTAAAAAAAAAGTTTAGTTTTTTTAGATATTGGGTTGCCCACATCATTACACAAAACAAGTTGCTAAAAATTTGCAAAATAAAATAAATATTTTGTAACTTATTACCTCAAAAAAACCAATAGTGGTATCAAATTGAAGGTTAATTTCTTAGAGTTATCATTAAGATGAATAATTTAAATAACTATCTAATGGATCAAAACATTTTCATTAGCATTCAATTTTTTGAATTATGGAAAAACTTGACTAGGAGTTTTTTGAAGCATCATGAAGTATGATAGATTATAGGAAAAGACATTATGAAACCAAGAAGTATGATTAAGAGCATGAAGAAGAAATTTCAAAAGATCACAAAGGAGGATGAATTGACAAAAGGTATTATTTATAACTCAATTTGTTCTTAACTTAAAATAATGATTACAAATATTAAAACTAATAAGGAAATGTGGTATTTCTTTAACATAAGTATCAAGTCAAGAAGGGTACAACTAAATATGAAGTAGAAGAGTTAAAGAAACCAATAATCAAAGGAGAGTAATCTCGAAATGAAGACAAAAGAAACAAGAAAAGATTTTCATACTTAAAGAATCATCAAAGGCACAACAAATGGAAAAATCAAATCAAAATTTAAAGCTCAAAAATTCAAAACAAATTCTCTAAATACTTAAGGGAAACAAAGAAAAGTTTTAAAATATGTAGGATCAATATTAAAAGGTTAAGAACATTCCATATTGCATACCTAACAATGAGGTGTTAACCTACTTATAAGCCTCTTGATTTGCAAGCTTCAAGTCATGGGTTCAATTCTAGTGGGCAATGCTAAATTATAAAGTTCTAATTGGACTATATATATTGGGGTGTACCTATATTATAATTATTTCGAGGTTCCAACACACCCCCTATATTTCATGCCTTCTTTCATTCAAATAATAAATTTTTTTCAAAGATGTGGTTCCTAAAAAGTAGATACACAAACCACATGAATTTAAGAATATATGACTTTATTAATATTACATTTACAAGTGGTCTTGGAAAAATTTAATTTGAAGATGAAAGAAAATTAGAGGTGGTTAAAACTTAAAATATTATCATTAATTTAAAAGATATAAACAAGTTAAAAATCAAAGATGTTTTGTATGTGCTAGATCTACGAAAATGATAAACAATAGAAGGGAAATTTTGAAAGGACTTAGTCAAAGCTGATGCATTGATAGAGCTTCATTGACATTGCTTAATGAACCAAGCCTTGGTTATGTCAAAGCATCTACATTAACATAGTTACAAAAGGCTTATAAATACAATTCACCTACTATGTTTAAATACTATTTTGATCACTAGTGTAGCTAAACTCTTGCAGTTTATTTCTTTAGTCTAGTAACAGGTAGTGAGTGCATGTAACATGAATTTGAGTTAATTGTATAACATCTTACTTGAGTGACATTTATACCCGAACATCTTTTTTCATCTTCTTGTTTATCACACATTCTGACATCTCTTTTTCTAATTACAAGATTTTGGTTGTATTCTTCTGTTGATCTCTTTTTTTAATTCTCCTTCCTCTTTGGCCACCTAGTCTATTAGTATTTGGATTCGATGGGCTGTCATTTTTGATAATCTTTCTTTTCTTTGTCAAGTTCATGTTGTGCCTCCATGATGGCATCCTTCTTTCTTGAACCTCTCTATTGGCTAGTATGGCTTTGTCATATCCTTTGTGATTTGATATTCTTCTTGTTCATGACTTAGGTTGACCTTCATGAGGATTTCTTGAAACATTAATGGTATTGAACATTCTGGTGGTAGAACTATGTTGCTCTACAAATCTCTCCATTTGATTTGTTTGTCCTAGTAAAGAATGAATATGAATCAAAATAGTGTGGATCAATATGAGCCTATGAAATTATTATCTGCATCAATGCACTCCAATCTTCAACATCATGTCTTTTGTCATGACTCCTTTGTGTTTCTTTGGTAGGTGATGATTTTTCCTTAAGTGTAAAAGCCATGTTTTATGTTGATGCTCTTAGGTATGTGTGTATGTTTTGAGAAGGTTGATTAAAACTATGTAGGATAAACTTAGGGATTCTTGATACAATGAATTCTATAAGATTAACTCCTAAGCAAACATTGACACATCCCCAACAGCAACACCAATGATGAGTAGTAAGATATCCCAATAGTCCACCAT
The DNA here is from genome assembly GCA_015680685.1 of Gnetum montanum. Classification (NCBI taxonomy): domain Eukaryota; kingdom Viridiplantae; phylum Streptophyta; class Gnetopsida; order Gnetales; family Gnetaceae; genus Gnetum; species Gnetum montanum. The sequence goes on from MNCI01019665.1 coordinate 71,500, forward strand.
ACAAGTCATGTGCACACAGCACAACTAGATCATAATCCTTGAATAGACAATGTAAGTGATGAACTGCAATATCGCATACGTGATATCACATACGCGATATCACATCCACCATGCGATATCACGTACGCGATATCACATCTTGCCTCATCTTCTATAAATAAGAGGTGGTGCCCTTGGTTCCAAAGTAGTTAGATTTAGACCCTTAGCCAGACTCTTGCAGTTTTTTGATTCCAAAGTTAGAATTATTTCTGTGTGCCCACAATAGAAGTCATAGAGTGAATGGATCTTTATTTCAGCAATTTGTACCTGAGCACAATTTTGTGTAATGGTAATAAAGACGAAATTTATGATAAACCTTACAGCATGTAGATTAAGCTAATTAGTAATTAATGATTATTTAATTATTTCCTAGTTAATTAATATCTTTCTCAACCTTTAACCCCCTTAGTTAAATACACTCAGTACGACTGCTTCAAGCATGCATGTAGCACTTGGTAACCCAGTAACAATTAGCGTTTGGTAATCCCAGCAGCGTTGCACTGGTTCAAGATGTGTACAGCAAGTGGGAACAAATACTAGTGTTAGAAACATTTAGAAATTAATTAATGAATATCTAATGTAAGTTACCCACTTAGATCTCTCTCCCTCTCCTTTATTAGCAGAAGACATAAAAAATACAAAAGCTATAAAAATCAGATACCTCAAGCTTACTTAACCATACAACCGTGACAATACAAGTAAGTTTGGGAAGATAACAATTGATTAACCCTAAGTGTTCCATTAAGGCGCATAAGCACCTAGTCCTTGGAGTTCGACCGGATTGTGTGTGAAACGCTTGTATTCGTATGGTTGAGTGTAGGGATACCTCGCCACTCATCATTGGTGTCATTGTCGGGGACTTAGTTGTTTGTGCGCTGCGTAGAACAGAGGAAACCATTCATATTGTTGAAACGTTAGAACAAACCCTTAGGGTTAATCAAAGAAAGATGAGACAATAGTACATTGCACACCGAAAAAGACAAGATGTCTTCTTCTTCACATAAGAGCACTTTACTACCTAGGACTAACGCAAGAGGTAGTCGATGGCATAATGCACATAACCAGGATCTACCAGTTCCTTAACAGTTTCGTGTGGTATATACTCACCCCGATGAGTATGTACCTGATTTCACCTTTATTCTTCACCAAGACGAACAACTACGTTGGAGAGACTTGGAGGGTAACATAGTGTTGCCTCCAGACCGATCAATTCCCAACATGCTCCTTCATGCTCTCACGCAAATAGGCATGCTGATTTTATATGCAGAATACATTGCATGTGATCATGACTCAACAAACTATCATCCCATAGAAGTGCAACATCAAAGGGACTTGCGACAAGAGAGATACCATACATCTTTGAAGGGTAAATGGCCCCATGACACTCTACACGTTTTGAGTGAAATTGAGGATGGTGAACATGCTTTAATAGGTTCTCCACGAAACAATGTTCCTCCTCCTAACATTGGTCAGGAGGTAGTGTATCAGAACCTCCACTCCACTATTCACAACCTTGGTTCTGCTCCTTCTTAACGCATAGTGTTCAACGAAGGAACACGAATACACGATAAGGGTGGACATTCTGATTGTGATCATAATCGAGGCTGAGACCACAGAAGAGAAGGTAGAAAACACTGTCATGGCGATGGTTCTCCTTCTTCTTCACCTTCATGGTCATCTTCATCCTCTCCTTTAGTGTTCAGACACAGTCATAACAAAATCAATCATGAGGATAAGGGAAAACAAAGTGAAATTCATCAACGAGACATTCGAGAATGAGGATGAGGGCACTCTAAAGAATCAAGGCATAGAAGAAGGGAGAGTATGGAACCATGTAAACACCATATACTCTATGAACGAGACGATCATGAAGAACCCCTACTCGTAACTAGAAGCATGCTAGATATAATAGAGGTCGTAAGAGTTCCAACAAGGCACCAAAAGGATAGTAGGATCAAGAGGTTAGACATGAATAACATCCCACAATTTTAAGGAGGATACAAAGCTGATCCTCAAAATCATTTACAAGCATTCCATGATGCATGTGCCTTGCAAAACATAGAAAATGAATGGCAAAAACTAAAGTTGTTCCCAAGGAAACTAGTGAATGAAATTGGTACTGGTCCTTAGAATTGGAATCCATTCGGAGGTGGAGTACAATGTTAGAACTGTTCAATGATAAGTACCAAACGTACTCCCAAGTGTCTAACCTATGGAAGAAAATCCAAGGATGGAAGTAAGGAAATCATGAACCTTTGGATGCTACCATGGGCCACTATTACACACTGTTACATCGTTGCCCTATCCATGGTTATTCACAGCGGGATCAACTATGCCATCTCGTGGATGGACTTAGGCATGAAACAAGAAGAACCCTTGGGACATACGCCCAACGAAGGTTATCGAAGCTTAGGTATCATCAAATTCATAGACTTCTAGAGCAAGTTGCCAAGGAAGAAGGTGAGCTACGAAAGAGAGAAAGTGCAGAAGAATACAACCAAGATCCTTCCCTCCATAAAAGAGAAGTGAGATTTTGTGAGGAGGAAGAAGAGTCACCACTCTAAGAGGTGGTGAATAGGAAAACTTTGCCTCTCCAAAAGTTAACATCAGAAGTATCGGCAAAGATAGATCAAATGTGGGACTCCCTGGATAGTAGGTTTGAAACTGTTCTCAAAATTGTAGAGGAGTCTAGGGAGCGAGGTAGTGACCATGACAAAAAGAAAAAGAGAGAAGTGGAAAATGCACGGAACAAGGGTAAGGGAAAATGGTCATAATAGAAGAGGTTGTGGATTCAAACACAGAAAATGATAGTGGATGCTAGATATGCCAATACAACCATCCAAATGGATGTTGTGTAGTGATCTCACATCTACAAGAATCTAGGGTACATGCACTCAACCCACAACTAAATAAATAGCAAGCACCCTGATGGTTACCTTACCCCCAAGGTAACCCAAGGTAGTTCCACCAGCCTTCAACATATTATCCAAGTGAAACTCCATCACAACCTGTTAAGCAACATCAACAGTGGCAATATCCACAGTTATGGGGGATGCCACCACCAAGGCAACAATACCCATACTGGTAACCTGAGCCATATGGCTACTACGTGCAGCATCCAATCTCTCCACGTGACTCTGTTAGTCACGTTACCCCCCCCCATCACTACCAAGCCCATGAGTATTATAGAACTTCTTCTCCTAGGGGAGATAACCCACAAATATACCATCCTTCAAATCCATCTGCAGCTCTCACACCAATAGCTCCATTACCACCCGCTCCAGCAATGCAAGGGGAACTCCCTACTCAACCACAGCAACGCAATGCCACAAGGGTTGTAAATCCTCAACCCATTATTGGTTCTAACAACTGTATGAAGAAAATATCTTTCTTTAGAACCAACAGTCCAACCAAGCCCTTACAACCACAAGCGGTTGAACCTCCAAACGCCTCCCCATCAAATAAAGCTTCAGAGATCCCTTTGAACCAAACACCGAGCTCAACGCATACAGTTATGTTAACACATGCCGTTACTGACTGGATCAATGTTGGCCACCTTCCCAAGAAATTATTTGATCCTATAAGCCCTCTAATCTATCTCCAAATCACTGGGAATGAGCCATACAAAGCTCTTCTGGATTCAGGTTCTGGAGTCAACTTAATATCATAAGACATGTACAAAGCCTGGAACTTGCCTCCATTAAAGAAGAGAAATATT
>MNCI01019676.1:17895-91051 GCA_015680685.1 Gnetum montanum
ACTTAGTCCTTGGAATTCGACCGAATCGTGTGTGAAATGCTTGTATTCATATGGTTGGACATAGGGGTATCTCACCGCTCATCAATTTACTTTAATTATTGATTATTTATTATTTTCTATCTAGTTAATATTTCATTTATTATCATTTACACTTCTTGTGCTAATGCAGAATGAGTACGACTTAATCACGAACATTTAAGTGTAACTACTTGGTAACCCAGTAGTGTATCTAGTAGTGCTCAAGTAATGTGCACTTGGAATTCCTAGAAGTAGTACACAAGGTCCAAGATGCATACAGATGATTAAGGACCGATGCTCATCATACTTAGGCTGACTTAGATTTTACTTTATGTTGCCTATTAGCTTAATCAAGATTATTTTCCATTGTCTTTAGGAGTAGCCTAGTTTAAAATCACATCATACACCTCACTCTAGATTAAACCATACGTGACAAAGAAAATACTAGTCCAGGTGGGAAGATAATGAATTGCAATCAATGTATAACTGTCTAGGTGCCACAACTAGTCCATTTGCAGAGCTCGACCGGATCACACGTACATGCTTGTATTTGTATGGTTGAGTGTAGGGGTACTTTGCTGCTCATCATTGGCACCATTGCTAGGGATGGTGCTAGTTATCTAGATTAGTTATATTATACAAGATCGCTATAATAGGGTATTAACAAGATATCTTTTAAAAAAAGAAATTAAATTCAATTAATTCACACATAATTCAGAACCATGTCTGTTTCACAAGACAATGATAACACAACATCTAGTGAGGTAATTTATTGGAGAACTAATGAAGAAGTTTGGAGTACTCAATCTTATGCAGGAGTTTCATATGTTCATAAACACCCCAATGATACTCAAGGACTTTTGTCATCCAACTTAGACACCTCTAGTGAAGATGAGACATCCCCTAGAACAAGGGGGCCCATAAGGACTAGGACCTTCTCAATGGGTAGTAAGAGTACATCTGGGGATGATTGGAAGACTTACAAAAGTCATGATAAGTTTTTCAGTTCCCTCTCTTTCTCTACTCTTTCAACGTTGGGTCGCGACATGGATGACTATTCCTCAAGGGGTTGGCATAGAAATAAAAATCGAACCCATGGGAAAAATCAAGAATGCTGACATGAACATAGAAAACATTGTCCTAACTCGCAAACTCATGACCTACTCAGTGATGTTGAAACCCCTACTAGAAATTAAGAACCTAATGCATATATAATAGGCCATTCGAATATCCCACAAGCATCATAAAGAAAGCTATCTACCTAGGCTTTATTTAAACAACTTTCCCAGGTTTTTAAGAGGCTATGATTTAGATCCGCAACATCATTTACAGGCCTTCTACGATGCTTGTGCATGGAAAAATATTGATAATAAGTAATAAAGATTTAAGCTCTTTCCTATGACACTCGTTGGCCAAGAAAAAGTATGGTACAGGTCTTTAAAGTCGAAATCAATTTGTCGTTGGTCGACAATGATAAACCTCTTCAATGAAAGATATCAAACCTATGCAAGAGTGTCAACCTTGAGGAGAAAAATCCAAGAGTGAAAACAAGGATAACATGAACCCTTGGACATGACCTTAGAAAGATATTACTCTTTGTTAAAAAAATGCCCAGGCCATGGGTTTTTTGAGGAAAGTCTAATGTATCACATCATGGATGGGCTCTGGAATGAAACAAGGGAGACCCTAGGGATGTATGCCCCAAGTCAACTATATGAACTACAAACCCATAAATTCCGAGAGCTTATTGAGTAGGTAGCAAAAGAAGAAGGAGAAATAGCCAAATAAGAAAATGTTAAAAAATCTCAATAAGACCAAACTCTTAAAGTAACAAAGGTCCATAATCATAAAGAGGAGAAATGAACTCACCTTGAAGAGGTGAAACCATTTCTACCTTTGCCAATACTAAAATCATTAGATGAAATTGAGGTAAAGATCAACAAGATGACGAAGTGGGTACATGAAAAATGTAGAGAATATGTAGACATTATTTGGGGGAGACCCATGTAAGATAACTTTGATGACCAAAACAAATAGAGGAAACTAAACCTAGAAACATGGTAGAACATCATTCAACAATAAAAAATAAGGATCGAAGAAAATGAGGATAGGGGCTCAATCGCAAAACATAAGTATCAATACAATGTTTGCCTATACGATCACCCAAAAGGCCAATGCCCAATCTTGTCACATCTACATGAGCATTGGGGAAGAATGTTACATCTAGATTTCATATAGTTGGGTGGGTGCATTCATGTTCCACAACTTTATGAACAATCCCAAAACTCATCGTACTATCCATGGGCAAATTATTATTGGCCTTAGTATTATGCTCAACCACAATGGCAAAATTCCCAATCGTGGGGGAGGCCATCACCAAACTTGCCAGACCCTTCATACCATCCGAAACCAAGCACTTATCATGTTCAACACCTTGTTCCTCCAACTAGATCAACATCCTCTACTTCACCTCATTGTTATCATTCTTCCGAGTATCATTAACCCATATCCTCTCCTACAAGATCACCACCTCATGTTCCTTATACTTCTACTTGCTCTCAATGTTCTCATCCTTCACCTCCTCCTACATCGCCACTAGTAGTATCAAAAGGTTTTGCACTATAGCACCAACCCATGAACATTACTTGTGTTGTTATTGTTAATAACAGTGGGAGTCCTCCACAACATCAGAAGCATCCTTTCCTTAGTCATGACCATAGAAAGAGATAGCATGGTTCTAAAACCAATGCATCCTCCAACTCAGCATAAGCCCAACACTGTGATACACCTTCCTCTTCAAACTCAATGTCTCCTATCACCTTATTTAGGCCTTCACCTCATACTCCAACATCCAGTGAATTCACCAATGTGAAGGGACACCCAGATCCATGCATACTACCATCTAGTTAAGGGTGTCATAGTGGGTCATATTTTCCTCATAATGTACACACAACATCTAACCTAACCCACTATGCTTTCTATAATCAAGTGTGTGATCAAAAATTTCTCTCCCCAGCCACTATATCACCAATAGTCACCTAGTGGCTGGGGCATGATGGACACCTAACATTTCATACATGCATGGATCCTATTCATACACTTATTAATCCTAACCATGACCAAATGTTTAGTCGTGGAGGTCACCCCCATTCTAATTTCTAGAATTCTTAAGTGTATTTTAACTTTTTGTTTTACACATTTTTGGTTTAAAACTTTTTGTTTTCATATTCTTTGTTTTACATATTTTTTATTTTTTTAGGATTATTGATCTTTTCTAAGTTTTTGTTTTATACCATTGTTAATATATTTAATATTTCTGGGATACTCTTTCACTTTCTTTTATATTTTCTTATGTTTGGTATAATTCTATACTCTTTTTGCTAATAAGGTGCCAGGTACAATGGTAATGTGCTACTCAATGGTGGTATGTTTCATTTGTAATTTGATTGTTGATGTCTAGTTTTTGACTTTGAATGTGATTACTGACAACTGGGACATGGTTTCTTTTCATGTAACAAGTAGTGAGTCCACATCATCCACCCATTCACATACTCTATGATTTTCCTTGTTTTGGAAGCATGTAGTCTCTTCTCCATTAATGCAACTCTAATAAATTGGTGACTTGTGTAGTTTCCAGAATTGGGAAGGAATCAATGGTTTGGATAGAGTGTGGCTTCAAAGGGATGCATTATTTTTTGTGCTTTTCTATTTTATTGTGTAGGAGTATTCTCATAAGCTTTTCACCATTCTACGTCATTTCATAATAGGGAGTCAAATAAGTCCTTACATGGTGTGGTTCTCATTACAAAAAAAGAAAAAAGAAATAAAAAGGAGAAAGATGAGGATTCAAAGCACACCCCTTGGACAAAATAAATGCAAAAAAATGCATGGGTCTTTTCATGGTGTGTTTACCATTCAAAAAAAAAAAACAACATGGAAATTCGAAGCACACCACTTAGACCAAATAAAAGGACTATAAGCATTGTTTATGAGACTTGCCTTCTCTTCTCTAACTAAGGCCCTTTCTCACTTACTAATCTTCACTTCAATTTGGAATGGTGGCTATTTTGTAGGAGCATTCTTGTGTCTTAGGGGATGGACTTGCCTTAGAATGTCGATGTGAAGTCACTGAAAGTGGTTGGTTTTGATTTAGACTAAGGAAGGATCTTATCAAGTCAATTAATCACAAACTTCACAAGAGGATGTATGTGACCATAACTAGAAACTCCATTCCACTTTCTCTATCATCCATCTATGCTTTCTGTATCTCACCTTACTACCGATTTCATGTTTTGATTCAATGTTTTGGTTTGATGTGTCGGGTTTCTCAGTTAGTTACTTTCAGATTTTTGCATTTAACTTTTCATAATTGATGAGTGGCGAGGTACCCCTACACTCAACCATAAGAATACGAGCGTGCACGTGCGATCCGGTCGAACTCCACAGACTAAATGCCTTAACACCACAAGAAACACTTGGGGTTAATCATTCGTTGTCTTCCTAGTCTTGCTTGTAAGTGTCACGGTGTATGGTTAAGCAAGTCTGAGGTATGTGATTTTTTTGGTATTTTCGGCTTATCTCCTATGCTATCAGAGGAAAGGGTTGAGAAAAGTAAGCTAACTCTAACTAAGATCTAAGTCTAAATTAACTAGCGTCAGCATCCGTTCCCACTTGCCGGACACACCCTGAACTATGCAACTGCAGCTTACCAAACGCTAATCGTTACTGGGATCGCCACACGTAACGCAAGTGCTCGAAGTGGTCGTACTGAGGCACCTATTTAGCCTACGTGTGATAAGCAGCCGATTCCTTAGCCAGCCGTACACACCCGTGGGTGCTCGTAACTAAGTCGTACTTATCACACGATCTAGCCTAGCAATGAGCAGCCGATTCCTCAACTAGCCGTACACATTAGACCCGGGAGTTACCAAGCGCAGAATCCTGGAATACGCTACTGGGTTACCAAGCATCCAATGCTCGTAATTGAGTCGTACTCATGCATTGCGTCAAGCAGCCGATTCCTTGACTAGCCGTACACGTCCGTAGACGCTCGTAATCAAGTCGTACTTGAACGCACTAGGAAAGCAGTAAATGAAAGCAATAAATGAAACCACGTGCTGCAAGGTTTATCCAAACAAGTTCGTCTTTATTGCCGTACACAACTTGGGTTCAGGTTACAAGCTGCTCGAATAAAGAGCCGTTCACTCTAGGACTCCTACTGCGGGCACATGGGGAAAAATTCTAACTCTGGAGTGATCAATCTGCCAGAGCTTCGCTACACTAGCCAGGATTGGGAAATGAAGGGAGTGCTGCCTCTTATTTATAGATATGGTGGCGGGACGTGATATCGCGTACGTGATATCGCAGGAGAAGACGCGATATCGCGTACTCGATATTGCATGGGATGCGATATCGCGGCGGCCACGATATCACGTACACGATATCGCGGCCCAGTGCATGTCGTGTCTCATCAATAATCATTAATCATCCATGGAGTCCACAGATTCCTTAGTTTGAAGTTATGCAAGGGCATAAAAGGCCTGTGCCTACTTTGGGGAGGACCCACTTGCATATCTTTTGGTTTGGTTAAGTTAAGTTCTTTACCCTTAGACATTGTTACAATCAAATTCTTTTTATTTACCCCATCCATGTTATCCAAATTGTACACACATTCACAACTATTTGTAATGAATTCCTTTTTATTGTTGTGAATACCCTCTTTCAACTACTCCTTGTTTCAGGCTTTTTCTGAATTGTATGGATTAGTTCTCTTATTTAACCCATTCGATAGTCTTTCCACTAATAATATCAAGAATCAATCTATCACAGTCATAACTTGGCTAGATAAAATCATTGACAAGAAAAGGTATTCAACCATTATTTCTGTACTATATATACTAATCCTTGGTTTTGTTGTGATTGTAGTGGGAAGTGTGGACTGGAAGCAGGACTATCATCACCAAGGAGGATGCAACCATATCACTTGTAGAAGATTGTTCATGATCGTTGGATCTCTTCTACCTCTCCCTAATTCTTTTATTTCCAAGAGGGGTTGGATGTCCTTTGGATCCATTACTGTTCTTTCTTAATTATCATGAATATCAATTTTGTACATAATTGTAATATTGTATGCTCAGGCACTTCTATATTTGTTTATTTTTCTCTGTGTCACTATGCATGTTGGTTAAATAAGTCCACACCCCCCTTAATATATTTTGTAAGGAACTTGTTCCTCTTGTTTTGTACTCGAGGACAAGTTTTCATTCAGTTGTGGAGGTATGATGAAGCGGTTACTCTAATTATTAGAGCGGTTACTCTAATTATTAGAGTGGTTATTCTAATTATTAGAGTAGTTATTCCTGGGTTACTCTTGGGTCTATAAATACAGCACCTAGGTGCACAATTGGGATCATGTTTTTTAGCAGTCAAGTAGCGAAACTCTTGTAGTCTGTCTATTTGAAAGTTAGAATATTTTCCGAGTTCCTGCAATAGGAGGTCTAAGTGTGAATAGATCTTTATTCAAGAATTGATGTACCTGAGCACACCATTGTGTTGGCAATAAAGATGAGCTCTTTGATTCATCCTTGCAGCACTTGAGATTTGTTTTCTTACACATTTCTTTTATTTCATTTTATAATGCATTTATTTTATTTTATGCACTTTACATTCATGTTATTAGTGTAGAAATTCATTTTGATCAATTAAGCAAATCATTAAATTACAAAAGCACGACCCCTTCGAGCATATGTCTGACACTTGGTAGCTCAGAAATGGTTAGCATTTGACAACCCAGTAGTGTTTGCATGAAGTTTAGGATGTGTCCATATGTGGGAATGGTTACTTGTGTTAGGCTAGATTAGACCATAGTCTACTTCGCAATTAATTACTCTCACTTTCATTCTTATTTACTTAGCTTTTATTTACTTTAAGGACGAACGATTAAGGATAGATGCGTATGGAGGATTAAGGACAGATGCTCATTGCTCTTAGGCTAACTTAGATTTTACTTTATGTTGCCTATTAACTTAATCAAGATTATTTTCCATTGTCTTTAGGAGTAGCCTAGTTTAGAATCACATCATACATCTCACTTTGCACTAAACCATACGTGACAAAGAAAATACTAGTCGAGGTGGGAAGATAGTGAATTGCGATCAACATATAACTATTTAGGTGCCACAACTAGTTTGTCTGTGGAGTTCGACTGAATCACGCATACATGTTCATATTCGTATGATTGAGCATAGTGTTACCTTGCTACTCATGAGTTATTTATATGATATTTTATAAATAATTAATAGGAGTGTTATACTAGCCACATGATATCCACAAGCTACATGAGTAGACACTATTGGCTAGATAATTCCCCCATAATGCTAGACGAATATCACAATTTAAGTATAATCATAGTCAATGTGGGTCAACTAAGGATGCCAATCTTACCCCTCATAATGGCTACCAATTTACACTTAAATCTAGCTACCTATGATGTTAACCTTTTGGTATGTCAATACCTTAGAGAAAATGAAGAATGTCAAATGTGTGTATGTGATTGAAGTCTTGCAGGACCATGAAAGAATATAATGAGCAAAGAATTCACATGGAAATCCAAGACTTGAAAACAAGAGCTCAAAGAACCAAAACATCAAGAATGAAAACAATGTTAAAATGATGAAATAAAGACTAAAGTAGATAAGATGTGAATGTGGATGGAAATAGAGTCTACAAGCCAAATGGAGATGTTTTTAGGATTGTTGAGATGCCAAAATGACAAAGGAATGCTCAAAATCTAAAAATGTGCAAGTAGAGTAGACATCTCAAGTTGACAACACATGTCTAACTTGCAAAATAGATGTCTCAAGGTAGACATCTCTCTTGCATTGAGGCTAGTTATAGTTAGACATCTCATCCTCAAAGTAGACATCCAAACTAACTATTTAATAGCTGTTGCATGATTTTTGAGGAATTTTTGGAAACTCAAAGAGTATAAAACTAAGTGAAATTCTTGGGAAATGTGTAAGAAGTATTCATTAAAAGATCTATTATTGGCTACTCAAAGGAATTTTTCTTTGTTCTTCATTAATTTATCACTTATATATTTTGTATGTAGTAAGCTTCAAGTGCAAGGAATTTGTAAATCAAGTTACACTTTTTCCTTGATATTTTTCTTTCTTTCTTTATAGCCTTGTGGGATTGATGTGCTTCTTATGAAAAGGCATCTTTATTGAGCTTGTTGGGACCTTGGAAAGCTGGGTTTTTTTGCAATGACAAAATACTCCAATGTAGAGCACATGTTTATAAAGGTTTTGGGATCCTTTAAACAATATTTTGAGCTTGTTGGGACCTTGAAGGTTGAGTGGTTTCATAGTGAAAAAATACTCCAAAGTAGAGATCTAATCTTATAAAGGTTATGGTGCTCTTCAAATCATATTTTTGAAGCAACAAAGTTTAAAGATATCCATGAATTCTATCCTTCTAAGTGTGGACTACCCAAGTTGGGGAACCACATAAAAAATTATGTTTTCTTGGTGGCTACATTGATTTTAATTAGGGAACTTGTCCAACATCCCTTCTAAATTCTCAATTCTCAAGTGGTATTAGAGCTTGGTACTCTCAAGTTCATTCTTCACATCTCAAGAGTGAACGATGGAGGAGACATCTGATATCGAGCCATCAAAGTTTGATGGGATCAACTTCACATATTGGAAAGCAAGAATGTAAGGATTCTTATAATCCATTGAATTTGAAGTTTGGAGTTAATTCTTGAAGGCTACACACCTCTCATCGATAAAATCACTTCAACTACCAAGCTAAGAAGCAAATGGATGCAAGATGAAAAAGATAAGTTCATGTTTAATTTTAAAGCAAAGAATTATCTCTATTGTGCCTCGAGAAAATATGAATTTAATAGAGTAGCTAGATGTAAGACTATTAAGAAAATTTGGAAAACATTAGAAGCAACCTATGAAAGTACATTAGTAGTAAAATAATCAGAACTTCTTATGTTGAAAAGTGAATATGATAAACTGAAAATGAAAGAAGGAGAAAAGATTAAGGGCTACTTCTCTAGGATAAATGATTTTGTTGTAGCAATTAGAAGGATAGGCAAGGACAAGCCAGAAAGTGATGTGATCATAAAAATGATTAGAGTTCAGACTAAAAGTCATCACCATGGAAGAAATTAGAGATTTCTTGATGTTGAAATTTGAAGAGCTTCAAAGTGCTCTTATTGCTTATGAGATGAATTTTATAAGTGAAGGAGCAATAAAAGAAAAGCTCATCACCCTTAAATCTGCATAAAAAAAAAAGGAGTTGGTGAACAAGAAACAAATTATAAAGATGAACTAGCTCTTCTATCAAGGACAGTTTAAAGACTTCATGCAAATAAAGGAAGAAGCTTTAATCAACCATGCCCTAATTAATGTAGTACCAAAGGCAAAGAAAAAGGTAATAATTTTAGAAATTCAAAATTTGATGCATTTTGTAGAGAATGTTGGGTTTGTGGTGGAAGAGATCATGTGACCTCTGAATGTCCTAGTGCTAGTAGTTTACAATAGAAAGATAGAAATGAAGCTAAATAAAAAAAGACAAACTTCTATACTAGCAAGGATGATGGAGAACAAAGTAAGAAAGAGGTAGATGATGCTGTAAAGGACTTACATCTCATATGCATGGCCCTTACAAATGAAAATTATATAGAAGTCTTTGATGAATATAAAGGTAAAAATGATGAAAGGTACAGTGAATTGTATGAGGAGATCATTATTCTACATTATCTACTTAAAAAGGCAGAGAAAAATAGGCATATAAAAATCTCTACACGTTATACTTTATCCTCTAAGTTAAAAAGGAAACTCTTAGATGTAAAAGTTAAGGTTCAATTACTAACCCACTTGGATAAGTAGAAGTGTAGGGATACATAAGATGAAAACTTTAGTAAAAGTGAGAAAAAATTTTCAAACCAAGACACAAGTGAAAATTTGGAGGAAGCCTTTCAAAAGAATGCTTCTACAAGTTCAGTATCATCTAAAAGAAGAAACAAGATCACGTTCTTAATAATTCCATCCAAATTAGAGATACCTTATATTTTTTCTATAAAGAATGTGGACATGAACAAGGTTATTATTATCCATATATAGAGTAAAATAACATGACCACTTGGTCTTGTCAAGAGGAGTCTAGTAAGTGTGTCTTGTAGGGTACACAAGCTTGGAGAACGAATGAACAAGAAGGTGGAATGAACTCTAAGAAAATGAAGGGATCATGATTGATAAGTATAAAAAATTATGAGTCTTATCACCTTGAAGAACATGAACATGACAAAGAAGGAATCTCACATGAGATTGAGGATACATACAAAAATGTTGATAAAAGAAAAGGTAAGTTACATGGTAAGGAGATACTCTATGATGGAGGACCTCATCTCAAACTCCATTAATCATGTTCATACTAGAAAAAAAGTAAGATAAGTAATGGTAAGTATTTATTCCCTTCCTTGCTAGACTTAGTGTAGATTAGTTTTGTTTATAAATATTAGTAGACAAGAAACTCTTTGGATACTTTGGCCACCATTGAGAATATCACTTGATCTTCCAATATGTTGAGCTATAGCATATGTTAATATATATGAAAAGTGTATCATGGAAAGGTTTCATAAGTGTACATCATCTTAAGAAATTTTTTGGATATATGTGCTTTATACAATTATTATGCTATTTTGTGTTAAAAGCCTTTTGTTGAACATTGATAAATCTACCTCTATATCGTTTATGGATATGTAATTTTTTAAATAAGGCTCTTATTAAATAGAGAATCTTTTTCTTTGTTGTTATGTTATGATTCGTATCATCTAGTAAAGATGCTACTAATGGGAGACCTTAAATTTAAAAAGTCTCCTCACTTGATCTCAATATGGCTTTACAAAGATTTGAAAGTTTATATCTACAAAGATAAATGACTCATAAAAGTACAAGCAAGCAATGGATGAATTACAAAAGATGAAAATTATTGATTCTATGATCCTTTGCTTGATGAAATTCTCAAAAGAAACTCCTTGCCGAAAAATTGGTTGAATATCCTAAAAGGCTTAACTAGAGATTACCACTATCTCTCCAACAGATGAAACAAGAAGGTGGGACATATATGCAGGGGGAATATTAGTGTAGGGGGAGTCTCTGGAGATTCTCTTTAGGATATGATATTGAAGTTATAGGCTTTCAATCTCTAGCATACTTACCAAAAAACAAGAAATGAAGAATATATTCAAACATAAATCTAGTAAAGTTACAAAGATAAAAGAGTAAATAATTCTTAACCATTTCTTTAAAATCTCTACAAAATGGTCTTCATTGATGCAAGCTCTTGAACACTACATGGTTATATCAACTTACTTTTTGAGAACTATGTTACATGCGTAACTTTTTATATGGTGAACATGTATCATTTTGAGTATCCTTATGGTGTTTCTAAGATCCTTTTTGCAAATATGAGATGTAAAGTACTTACCTAAGGGATCTCAAGCATTTTTAATGGTATAATGGAGTAAGAAAAGGTATTCATGCTATATTTTGGCAAAGCATCTAAGGTAATCTTGAACATCAATTAATAAGATATTATAAGCTACCTCAAGATATACATGGCTATCTTAAATTGTTTTATGAACATAGTGATGAGAAAGGTCTAATGAGATTTTTCATAGATTAAGACTATATGGTGTGTCTTGAGTTTTATCTTTAACAGTCTTTATGCATATATTTTACTTTTGACCAGCATAGATTGCCATTTAGCTATGATCAATTTTAAACCTAAGCTCTTCAAAAGAAGAAGTATATTAAGTGATTAACTAGATTCATGATATTTTTTATTACTAATGGCTTATTGGTTCAAAGATAGGTTAAATGATCTTTAATGCTCAAACTTTGAAAGTTAGCCTTTGAATATTAACTAAAAGGCTTGGAATAATTATGATTCTAATCTTTTTTAAGAATAGATAAAGGGTGGCTCTTAATGAAAGTTGGTTGCTCATCCTTTGCCATATCAAATCAATGCTAAAGGATGAGAATTATTTAACTAATACACAAATGTTTCTTCCTCAGATAAATGCCTATATCTCTATGGATTTGTTTTCTAATGTAGATCTAGTGGCACTTCCTTGCAAATATATGGATTGGTCCCTATCATACTCCCTAGATTTTGCTTGCTATTTAAAAATGGGGAGAGTTTTGCAATCAAATCAAGCAAGCCATGTGGTATATGATGTTGCTCTTTTCTTTCATGATATATCTTTGGAGACAGGTTATATTTTGTTGATGAATTATACTATGCTATATCAATATTTACATTTTTGTCATTTAAATTTCACATAATTCTATGTGCTATGTTTCTTTATGGTATACTAATCCATTTTCTTAACTTTTGGACATCACCAAAAAGGGGAATATTGTTGAGCTTTTGGTATGTCAAAACCTTAGAGAAAATGGAGAATGTAGAATGTGTTTGTGATTATAGTCTTGTAGGACCATGAAAGAATATAATGAGCAAAGACATCGCATGAAGATTAAAGACTTTAGAACAAGAGTTCAAAGAACCAAGACTTCAAAACTTTCAAGAGAAAAACCATCCAATGGTTTTTGATGCTCCCAAATGCCTCCATCGACTCCTGGCAGGAGTTTAAAAATAAGTTCTTGCTTCAGTTTGACAAGTTCACTAGCTCAGCCCTAGCATTAAGTAATTTTACAAGATTAAGAAAAATACCTAGAGAAATTTTCTAGGACTACAACTTAAGATTTCTCCATCAACTCACCTATGTGCCAAGTGAGATGCGCCCACAACCTAGTCGTATCCTCAACTTCTACCTCACTACCATCAATCCATCGTTTGCCTATGCCATCAAATCTAATCCCAACATAACAGAAATAAGGAGAGCGATGGCTAAAGATGTGGAGTTAGAACAAATTACTCTCATGAATAGCATCCAAACCTAATTTAGGATGATGAGCATTAATAATCCTATGTAATCTAACCTTCTACCCCTACCAACTTTGCCAATGACCAATACCATGTTTCAGACTCTCGTTCCCCTTCAAATGACTCAACCTTCAAATAATTACTTTCAAGGCCTCACATCTCCTTCATTTCTACCATCTAACACTGGTTTAAATGATGACCAATTGAAAGCCTTAATCCAATCAGTTGTAAACCCAAATGGAATATCCAATCCTAGTGGACCTATAACTCAAATTGAAAATCAAATGACTTAGATATTAACTTCACTATAGAAAATTTCAAATGAAGTGATTGAAGAAAAGTAGAATAATAGCAGAGATCCTATATAACTAGAAAAGCCAAGTACATCAGTCAATGATAATTAATGTCATCTCCATAACATCAGGCAACATTCTGAGAAGATTTGTCCATAATTTTTAGCATTATATGGTGACAATGCCCAAAGTCAACAAAATGGAAAACCCCCTATTATGGTCCTTAATGTACCTCATGAAATAGAAAATGAATAGGTTTTCTCATTAGAACAAGTCATGGTAAGTGACCCCAACCCACATAACACTCACTATTGTAGACTTAGTGACATCATGAATAACACACAACAACAAACTAGGAATGATCCATATACTTTTTCAAATAGAAGAGCTCATAGTCAAAACAACACAAATACTCAAACTGGATCATCCTAAACAAATGCCCCATAACAACCAAACCCCTTTTCCATACTTAGAAGAACTCCACCTCAACAAAAAGCCAAAGATGAACATAAGATTTACAATCTAGTTGAGGATTTGAAAAAAAAAATAAAGCTAACATTTCAATGTATGACCTTTTACACTTTAATGAAATGAAGGAGATGATTCAAGATATAGTTCCTAGACCTAAAACCACAAAAAAAATACTGAACCCCTAAAAGCAAAGTTCACTTTGCAAGAAGTCCTAACACACTATCAGTACAGGATGCAAACAATTCCAGATCAAGCAAGAAAGATCAACCTCCTTTCGTAACAACTTTGATCATTTTAGGAAAGAATGTCCATAATTGTTTGATGGATTTTGGTACAAGTATTAGCATCATGCCTCTTGAGGTATGTTAGGCTTTAGAAGCACAAATGATACCACAAATGAAAAGTGTAATACAACTCGATGGGTCTAATGTACCTATAGTAGGGTTATTAAAAGGAGTGAAAGTAAAACTTAAATAATACCCAAAATTTACATGTTACATAGATATCTTAGTAGTTGACATGTCACCTACCTATGATGTGCTCTTATCTAGGACTTTTGGAGCCAAGTTTGGGGGCTTCTTTAGATCAGATTTCTTAGAACTATTAATCGCTATCAAAGGAAAATCTGAATACATGATTATACCTAGAGAATCCTTTTATAAGTAAGTTGTAATGACTTTTGATAAGAAAAATTGATCTTTGTAGAATCAAAACACTAATCTTTATATTGGAGTTATTGAGGTTGAGCACAATGAACATGTTATAAATGACCATGTGAGTGAAATTACAAAAATATATCCTTTTCTCATACAGATTCCACCCAACATTATCAAATGTCTAGAGAAGGTGAAGAAATCTATGAAGATGCCTTGCCTTATCATCAACATGATGGAAAAGGATTTCTTCTGAATGACCTACCACCTTTAGGGGAGGACAAAGATGTAAATGAGATCCTATCTCTTAAAACATTAGAAGGTGCACCGATTTTGACAACAAATCCATGGAACATGTTCCTACAATAGCTATATTTGATGACTTACAAAAGTTTAGACCTGTTAAACCTAAGAATGGAATTTATGTGAAAGAAAAACTTGATGAACATCTAGGTCTAAAATTATTCACCTTATGAAACATTCAAATTTAGTGCCTAATAGGAAATGAATAAGCCAATTAAGATTATGTCTTGATTTTCATGATCTTATTCATTGAAAAATTGTTAAATGATGACTTGACAAGAAACATGCAAGTAAATTTTTTAAGATAAGAGATCTAGTCCTAAGAAGAGGTAGAGCATTTGGTCAAACTATTCCTCAAACTAAGTTTTCCCCTATGTAGTCAAGTCCATTCCAAATTACAAACATTGTTGGCCCTAGTATGTACAAAATTGCTAATTTGCAAGGACATAGGTTACATAGGAATTTTAATGCATTTGATTTGAAGCATTTCTACTTAGGTGCCCCATGTGGACACCTGGTAGATTGTTAGTTGCATGTTTTCTTTCCCCTTGCCATGCATTTCATTTGTATATAGTTGCATTTGCATATTTTCTTTCATTTCCATCATCTCTTTCTTAGCATATTGGTTTGGTTTGATTTTTGCTTTTCAAATGATTTTAATAATCATTATGGTTATTTGAGTTACTGGGAATTAGGTCATTATAACACCATTGGAAAATAATGTAAGTATAATCCTCTATATATCTATTACACAAAATCTCCTTTATATTATATATTTCAATAATGCTATGATTCTTCCTAATTGATTTCAAGGTTTTAGTTTTATTAGTTAGGTTGGATTATGGAGGACGAAATTTATGCTAACTGATGAGTGGTGAGGTACCCCTACACTCAACCATATAAATACAAGCATTACACACATGATCCAGTCAAACTCTGTAGACGGACTAGCTGTGGCATCTAGATAGTTAGCCTTAGGTCACAGTTCGTTGTCTTCCCACCTGGACTAGTATTAGCTTTGTCATGTATGGTTTAGTCCAGAGTGAGGTGTATGATGGGTTTCTAATCTAATGCTACTCCTNCTGTGTACGGATAATCAAGGAATGGATGCTCATTGCACTTAGGCTAGTTTAGATTCTCTCATTCTCTCTCCTAGATTAGTGAATATTACTTTCCATTGTCTTCAGGAGTAGCATTAGATTAGAAACCCATCATACACCTCACTCTGGACTAAACCATACATGACAAAGCTAATACTAGTCCAGGTGGGAAGACAACGAACTGTGACCTAAGGCTAACTATCTAGATGCCACAGCTAGTCCGTCTACAGAGTTTGACTGGATCATGTGTGTAATGCTTGTATTTATATGGTTGAGTGTAGGGGTACCTCACCACTCATCAGTTAGCATAAATTTCGTCCTCCATAATCCAACCTAACTAATAAAACTAAAACCTTGAAATNTCCTCGAGTTATAGTGATTACACAGTGGATAGGTATGGGATTATTGGATGGTGAAAATGGGGTTATTCCACAGTGTGGAGTTAGAACAAAATTGAGACACAACACAAAAGAAAATCCTATGATTACAAAATTGGATGGAACTCATGTAGTTCCTGGTGGCAGTGGCTCCTCCATGGGTGTCTTTCCCTTTTTTTGCACTCCAGGTCTTGGGATTTGATGGCGTCAAAGTACTACCTAGATTTTTCTCCTCTTGTAAGGCCTTGAGTGCCTTGGCATGTGCGTAAGTTTGCGCTTGTTCCATAGAGGCATCCCAGACAGCCTTCTCTTTTTCTTCAGCCACCCTTTTATTCTCTGTCAATAGTTTATTAAGTTGCTCGGTTTTGAAAGTGTCCAGCTAGTTCTGAGCAACCTTTGGCCCTGTATTTGGAAGGTTTGATACTTCCAAAATGGCTTGACCAGAGAAATAAATAGTCACACCACAATTGTTAACCGTGGTGCCTTCTTCTTTATTATGCCAAAATTGATACGTTTCCCCTAAGTACTAGGCACCGCTTTCAGAGAGGGTAGGCCATAATGGGGACCCTTTGAGGTGATCCATAACAGCCTCCAAAGAAAATTCTACTAAAGGTCCAAAGTTTAATTCCATGATCACTATAGTGAATATGGACCTTTCATGGATGATCTGAACACAATCCTGGGGCAACGTGAGATATCGTCCTTGTTCAGATGCTGCAGCAACTCCTCCTTCCACCTACCTTGATTGTACAATAGCAAGGTCTTCTTGGTGGATACTAAATGGTTGTTCCTCCTGTTTTTCATGTTGTTCTACAGGAACTTTTCCTTTACCTCTCCTAGGTCATTTGATTGCACCTTGAGCAGGACCTTCCTATTGTCCGTGTTTCAGGGCCATCGGCAATCACACAGGACCAATCGTTAGTAAGGTTGTTACCAAAGTTAGGTTATACCTTATTACTTTCCTTAATAGATTTACTTTATTTTCTTGTGATGTTAATCATCGAAAGAACATGTCCTTGAAAGATTATAATGTTGAGTCCTCTTTGCTTAGGTGGTTTCCAAATTTAATTTTCTAGTATAGCTAAGGGGATGAAATTGTTTTTAACACATTTTATTCTTTATTGTACAACTAATTACCCTTAAAGATTTCCTTTGGGTGATGATGAATTTCAAAAAATTTATGTGCTATTCGGCGTGTGTCCCTCCCCCACGACTAAGTTGAACACTCCAGGTTCAAATGGAATGAAAATTAGAGTACTAGCGAGCAAGTTATGGATATGAAAGAAAGGTACGTGCAATCATGAGTTGTAGAGAGGAGTTCGAAGAACTTCCCTTGCGTGAACAGTTGCAAGTGATGTTGATTAGCACAGGGGGTCACATATAAATATTTTCATTGAAGTTAGGACACTTAGAGAACGTACCAAATTTTTAATATTACATTTTTTTGAAATTAAACGATGTAAACTAAGGACATTTGGACAATTGTTAAAGGGTTCTATTGTAATTCAACTAGTTCTAAAGGCACGAAAATTATGATGCTATGGAATTTATCAATAAGGACCTTATATGGTAGAGAAAAAGTCTATGTGATGGTTCATAGGAACGTTGAATCGAACGGATAGTAATAAGGGAAAGAAAATCATTGGCAATATGCTAAGGGTAATAAATGGTGTGTGGAAGATGGGTCATGAGTGAAAATTACAAAAAATTACACAAGTGGATCCTCCCCAAGGTAGGTTCCAACCTAGAATGCCCTTGCGTAACTACCCTTAAAAGTGTCTGTGGGCACTTGAAGGGTTAAATGTAATCTGCATTGGTTCTACAAAACACACACATGTAAATATCACCGGAATGAGGTAATACTTCTACGTTACACATGACACGAGCTATAATTACACGAACAATGAGATGAGATAAACTATAGAAGGGATTGTAGAGATTAGGACATGAGGTAACTGACCCAGGGCACAGTGAATCTTGCGTGTAAAGCCTGATTAATGTGTCATTTAACCCATCATTCCAAGATCAGGACCAAGTCCATTCCTCTTATTAGTGACATCGCATTGTTTCATCCCATGATGAAAAACTATGAGACTACCATAACAACAAGGCGTACGATCACTTGGCATTTTATTCAAGGGAGGAGTGATTTTTGTTTTGTGGTACTTCCTTCTATTCTTTTTTCTTCTTTTTTTTCTCTACTGAATCTAGAGAAGCTGCCAACCATCAGGCATGGGTGCATGGCTTTCTAGTGGGACCCCCTAGAACAGCATTGGATTTTTGAGTGCCCTTTTGATTACTCTTACTTCCATTTTTCGTTAGATCTATAAGGATCTTAGTACAACCACGTTGCATGATAACTCCCACAGATGTCACCAAAGAGAATCCACAAGTCCCCTTGATGTCACATCCTAATCATTCCCTCTTGGTCCATCCTTCTTCATTCTGGGTACAATGAACACAAAATTAATTTTAAGTTTAAAGAATGTCAAGAATATCAATGTACCCTCGAACAGAACCTCTTATTTGTAGAGTGGATGAGTGGATGTAATGGGCTCACTATCCAAATAATTGATAACTCGAGACTTGATAACATAGAACACACCTCAACCAACAAGCCACATGAGTGTCTTATTCATAGATGAGATTACTTATAAAAATGTAAAAAGATAAAAAGATAAAACAAGAAATTGAAAAAAAAAATTGAAAAACAAAAAGTTGTAAAATTGAAGAAAAATAAAAAGTGGTTATTAATCCTACTCGTTACTAGAATGGGGGATATCCCCCATAACTAAATCGTTGCACATGGTAAGGATTAATAAATGGAAGGTGAGGATCCTTGCATGTTGGAAGTATTGAAACTTGGCCATACTTACCCCATCAGGGTTCACACACTTGATTATAGTAAGCATAGTTGGGCAATTTATGAGATGTGGTTCTTGGGTAAAGAGTTGACCCACTATGACGTTTGTGACCATAAGATGGTATGCAAGGATCAGGATGTTGCTCTCCATGGCTGTGTTCATTGGGATGTATGGTTGTTGGAGGGTTAGTTGGTGGCCCTAATGAAGTATCATGAGGTGTTGGGTTCGAAGATGAGGGTGCACCACAAAGTTGGACTTGTGTTGAGTTGGAGGATGCAGTGGCCTTGGAATTGTGTTGTCCCTTCCTAGGGTCATTTCTAAAGAAGGGACACTTTCGATGTTGAGGAGGCCTCTCACTACTATTGGTAGTAGTAGCACAAGTAGCGTTCGTGGTTTGTTGCTGTGGTGCAGACACCTTGGGAACAATTGCTGGCGATGTAGAAGGAGGGAAAGGGTAAGAATGTTGAAAATTAGGAGAAGTGTGTGGTACATAAGGCAATGGTTCTGTTGAAGGCATGGGTCAATAGTATTGAGGAGAATGGTAATGCAGTGAGATAGAGTATGTTGGCCTAGTTGGGGAAACTGGATGTTGAACTAGATAAGTATTTGGGTTTGGATGATACGAAGAGTGTCTCCAGTCTAAGGGTGGCTTCCTCCACGACTAGGATTGTTGCCACTGTGATCGAACACAGTATCTCTATACGAACTCTAGGTGTAACATGTTTCCCCAATGCTCATATAAATGTAACAAGATGGGGCATTGGCCCTTGGGGTGATCGTACAGAAAAATGTTGCATTCATACGTGTGATTGGCAGTTGAGCTCTTATGTTACTTATCCCTTCTTTCCGATTGTCTACTGATGCTTTGTCCTACTTCTTGGGTTGTCAAAACTCTATCTCCAATAATATCAATAAATTATGCACACTTTTTATGTGTCCATTCCAACATCTTATTAATCTTTGCCTCGACTTTCTCTAATGATTGTTGTATCGGCAAATATGGTTCTTTCTCCTTGTGGTAGGTTGATTTCTCCTTTTTGTGATTATGGACCTTTGTTAAGTTGAGATTTTGGTCCTGTTGATGTTTTTCAACACTCTCCCATCTAGCCATTTCTCCTTCTTCTTTTGCTACCCGCTTAATAAGTTCTTGGACTTCATGGGTTCGTAGTTCGTATAGTTGACCTTGGGAATACATCCCTAGGGTCTCTCTTGTTTCATCACGGAGCCCATCAACGATATGGTACATTAGACTTTCCTCAGAGAACTCATGGCCTGGACAGTTGTTTAACAGTGCATAATATCTTTCTAAGGTCATGTCCAAGGGTTCATGTTGTGCTTGTTTCCATCCTTGGATTTGTTTCCTCAAGGCTGACACTCTTGCAAAGGTTTGATATCTTTTGTTAAAGAGTTCTACCATTTTTGACAACATCATATTGAATTTGGTTTTAATGATCTATATCATACTTTTTCTTGGCCAACGAGTGTCATAGGAAAGAGCTTGAGTTTTTGCTAACCGTTATCAATGTTGTTCCATGTACAAGCATCATAGAAGGCTTGTAAATGTTGTTGCGGATCTAAGTCATAGCCTCCTGAGAAATTGGGAAAGTTGTTTAAATCGAGGTTGGGTAGACGGCTATCTTTACGATGCCTATTTGAGATTTGAATAGCCTCTTGTATTTGTGTTATGCTTGTAGTGGCTAGTAGGGGTTCATCGTCATCAAGTAAGTTATGCTTTCGTGTGTTGGGATGATGTTGCCTTCATTTATGTTTATAAGAAACCCCCACTTTGGATTTCGTACTCCAATCTTCATTGTCAAATAATTCATTGGTTCTCCAATGAATTTCCTCACTAGATGTGGCATTATCATGGTCTTGTAGGAGAGGCATGGTTGTGAAATTATGTGTGAATTTATATGTGACTTTTTGTAATTATTTCTTCTTCCTAAGAGATATATTGTTAATTCTTATACAATGACCTTGTATGATATAACTAATCTTGATAACTAGCACTGTCCCCGGCAATGGTGCCAATGATGAGTGGCGAGGTACCCCTACACTCAATCATACGAATATGAGCATTACACACGCGATCTGGTTCAACTCCTCAGATGGACTAGTTATGGCATCTAGACAGTTAGCCTTAGGTTGTAGTTTGCTATCTTCCCACCTAGACTAGTATTAGCTTTGTCACATATGGTTTAGTCCAGAGTGAGGTGTGTGATGGGTTTCAAATCTAATGCTACTCCTGAAGACAATGAAAAGTAAAATTCACTAATCTAGGAGAGAGAGGGTGAGAGAATCTAAACTAGCCTAAGTGCGATGAACATCCATTTCTTGATTATCCGTATACATCTTGGACTTCGTGCATGACTACCACTGGGATTACCAAGTGCAGATCCTAGGTATGCTACTGGGTTACCAAGTAGTCACACTTAAATGCTTGTAATCAAGTCGTACTCATTTCACGTTTAACAGGAGTTTAAGGGTGAGAGATATTAACTAGGAAAGCAGCAAATAACAATCAATTAAATAATTAAACTAAGTGAATGCTACACTAATGAAGTAATCTTGATCTTTATT
This sequence comes from Gnetum montanum, assembly GCA_015680685.1. Lineage (NCBI taxonomy): Eukaryota > Viridiplantae > Streptophyta > Gnetopsida > Gnetales > Gnetaceae > Gnetum > Gnetum montanum. The sequence continues at coordinate 39,521 of MNCI01019676.1, forward strand.
TCCGATCATGTGCAAGTTCAAGTATGTCACACCTGAATAATGATGTCATACAATTACAATCACCACACTGTGGGCATACACTGAGAGGAAAAGGGAGAGAAAGAAATTAAAACACTTAAACTAAAACTAAATTACTCACTAATGCCTAATTGATCTGTCTACCTCTTATTCATAGATGAGGAGACATGCTGTGATATCACGTATGTAATATCGTGGTTGGGTTGCGATATCGCGGATGCGATATTGCATACACAATATCGCAGTTGCCCAAATGACGACTCATCACTAACTTATCATTTTATCATCATGATCATGTGAGTGTAGGATAAGTGGCATTGGAGAATGGTTAGCTATAATCACTAGGCAAACTTGGAAAACCCCATTTTCCTATTCATAAGTCCTAGCCCTCAAGTGTGATGATCCATGGCTACCCTATGAACAATGGGGTCAAGTGTGTTTATTTCTACTTGAGAACCCTTAGCCACCTAGGAGACTTGCTATGATGCCATCATATTGTAATTAAAGGCACATACACAAGGGTTGAACTGCACCATGGGAAAAGTTTTGAAAGGATCATGTTCTTTTGCAGTGCAACTAATTTACTAGACTCGTGTTGGAATTCCTACGTCTAGAATGAAGTACATAATGAGCAAAGTTTTCTCAAAGAGAGAGAGAGAGAGAGAGAGAGAGAGAGAGAGCAAGAGAGAGAGAGAGAGAGAGAGAGAATGGGGACCATGTTCATTGGTAGTGTAATAAGTTCTTAAGTGTGATGGGGTTTGGGAGCTATCCTCACCCTAACCTCCATTTTCCCTTTTGAACCTATTTTTCCAAAATATAAAAAAAAAGAGAAAAAAAGAGCAGCAAATAATCCCTTTCATCTATTCCCTTTCTAAATGTCAGAAATAGAAGAAGAAGAAAGAATCACAAGGAAAATTCCAAAAGTTACAGTTAGCCACAATCTAACTTGAGCCTATTCTCCTCATTAAGTTTAGTATAAATCATGTGCTCAAAGTAGTCCACATCCTTTTACTTTTACCTTGCGAGAAGATTGGGAATGAGATCTTAATTATATATAGAAATTTATATAGTTAAAATAATGAATTATATATTTGGATTTTAATTAAATAAGATGGTGTGGTAAGGGTGGCCCATGTCTAGTTTTCTCTTGATTATATGGTTATTTTTAATCATGTTTACATTAGTATAGTTTACTTTTAAGTTTGCATTTATTTGTTTTGTGTTGTTTTCTATTCTCTATCTATTACATTTCTTTTCGAAATTTTGTGGTTTTTGCTATCCTTGCACTTGCATGTAATTAAAGTTTGGGGGCTAAGTGCTATCTTTACCAACAAGCATTTATTCTTCAACAACAATATTTCTCTTTCTTTTGTATGCATCAATAGTTATCAAAAGAAACCTCAACCTTATATAGCTCATTACAAGTTAAAGTAATAGAAACTCTTCATCACAAAGAAGTTACCTTAGTATATCATCAAAATCACAAAGAAGCATTGAAAGGAAAGTATTATAGCTTGAATATTCACATTTACATGATATTGAAGAAATGAATGTAGTGTGCAATTTATTAATATTAGCAAGGAAGGAACTTCTAGATTGACTACTGGTTGCGTTTTTTAATCCTCCTCCATATCATCAAGGTTGTTACTCAATAGTAGAGTAATATAATTTTTTTTAAGTTGCAAGCTATGGATCAAGGTTGCAACAAGATTCATAGCCTTTCTCTTCTTTCACCATACACTAAAAACCCTTTCAATTTGTTCCAATTGCAAGACCTACATGAATAGTTGATATTGTAGCATCAACATCTTCAAGATTGTACATAATCCACTCTGCCATTTTAATTGAATGGTTAACTTCTCTCTTTAATGATTGTACCATATTTTCCTGCATTGAATACCTAGTGTATTAATTACTTTCTGCAACTAAGGCAAAATTAAATGTAACCAACTACTAGAAAGGATTCTAGACTTGGGAAAAATGGGAAAGATAGATAAGTGCTTTACTTTTTTTTTTTCAAAACATGGTTTGCTAATGATAATACTCAAAATGTTTGAACATCAAATAGACAAAATAAAATTAGACTTAAGCTCCTACAAGCAAGTAGCAATTTCTTGTTAGAGTTTTTATAACATGAATTGGATCTCAGCAGCCTTTCCAACTCAAACAAGAAGCGTACTCTGAAAAAGGCCAAATACAAAAAACCCCTATTTACAATGCAAGCAAACCATTTCCATACCTGATTTGCACTTATTAAGCTTTTGCATAGCAGAATCTTCTTGGACCTTTTGTTATTGTTTTGCTCTTTGGCTTTCTATTTTGCTAAAGAACTCATCCATTGACTGATCAAATGTCACAGATTGTGCAGAACTACGCGATTCAAACTAATGGAGCACCAATGGGGAAAATTCATTGTACACTTGCAACAATAAAAAATGCATTCATCTTACAGAAAATTGTGATGTTAGATGTCTATTAGAAGTAGAGACATCATGGTGGTGGCAGAGGTGGATGTAACGGCCGCAGAAGTGGCAGACGTTTCATGCAGACGCTGGTGGAACATGGCAGTTACTGTGGAAGGCCTTGCAGAGGTGAGTAATGGTGGCAGTGGTTACATCAATCATGGAGTAATGGTGACGTTCAGACAATAGATGTGGGCAACTAATGATAGTGTGGCTATAAAAGGGGGGTCTTCAAGGCTTCAAAATGGAGGAGATCCTGGGGCCAGTCAGGAAACAAAGGGATGACAGTTTTTTTTTCTTTGGCGCAGCATGCATGCATAGCAGTGTGCAGAATGATGCGCGGTAAGCTCTAGATTGCGGTGGTGGGTGCGTGACTACAGAAAGTGGTGGCGTGGAGGTCTAGCCTCTTCTCTCTCCACGACAGTGGAAATAATGGGATCAGGGAGCCTTCCCTCACTGACGATGAGATGGTAGGCACAGGATCTATGGGAAACATGAGGTTTAGCTCTCTGGTGGCTTCCTTGTTTGTTTTTCTGCCCAATGGCAAATGATGCCGGTAGATTTTTCTCTTTCCTCCAACACACACAACATTTAACACCTGCAGCAAGCAATGTCTCCCAGCGGGAGGGTTCTCTTTTCTTTCCCAGCGACGTAGCAAGCGGCAGGGATCTCTTTTCTTTCCCAGCAACGTAGTAAGCACGCAGATAGTGGGGGATCCACTCCCTCTCTCTCCACCACATGGCAAAATAGAATCACGTGGTATGCAGAGCAAGCAGCAGCAACATCCCTCTCTCTCATTAAGCGGCAGTTGCAGTTTTTCTACCTAGCAATGAGTACCATTGGTAACGATGGACTAGGACCAGGGAAAATTTATTTCTTTTAGTTACTCCCTCTTTGTCCACCACATGGTTGTTGAGGCCAACCTCACCCATGGTAGGCATAGGGCCTTGTGTGAACAAGTTTAATATCACAATAAATCAAAAGTCGTTCAATATTGACATATCAAGTCCTTAAAAATTAAAAAATATAAATATAAAATTAAAAAATTTAAAATAGAGCCCCATGAGCTTGCACATGGCCATTGTCCATGTGTTGGAGGGCTTCGTTAGCCCATAAAAAAATAGATTTAAAATAAAACTGTCGAACAAACATCCACCCATGACTCATGACCCATGACGATTATCCTGTTTTGTTTTTTTTCTTTCTTTCTTTTTAGCAACAATATGAGAACCATAGCTGGCAGTTTAGGGTTAGGGTTTTTTTCTCTCGCCGGGCCGCTATTTAGTGGGAGGAGCCAAGAGCCAGACAAAAGAGACAACGATCAATGATCAAGGGGCAACACCTGTTTTCTCTAAGGACAATCGGCAACACCTGTTTTCTCTGAGGATGATTAGCAGCACTTGTTTTCTCTAATGAAAATAGGTGGCAGATGTGAGCGTCTCTCTGTTCCTACATGGTCCTCCTCACGTGGCAACGACAGACGGCAGACAGCAGGGGCTGGAGCACAGCAGATGGCAGACGGTAGGAGCGGGAGCACAACAGACGTGGCAGAGTGCACGACAGCGGTCATCGCTTGACCCTCCCCCGTACTCCAGCCAATAGGGCACATGACATGAACAAGGCATCGTTACAAGCAGTGGCCTCTCTCTCAGGCAGCAGTGTAGGCAACGGCTAGTTACGCATGGCAGTCTGGTGCACGTCAACAGGGGTATTCACAGTGGCCTTGTGAGCATGTAGGTGGTGATCATTCAGCAGCAATGAACTCTAAACTGTAGTGGACAGTCCTCTTATCTCCCTTGCAAGTAGTTGCTGCAGTAGGCAAAACTGTCTCTGCCACAAGGGCAGCAACCGCATACTAAAAGCACCTTTTCTAGCGGAATATATTAAACTTGAATTTTTGAATTATTTATCGTCCTAGAAATTGCACAAATCATTTTAAGTTTCCAATATTAAATTAAATTTAAGTTTTTAATATTTTTCTTAAAAATATTATTATTATTATTGTTTTGTCCCATAGCCCTTTCCAGTTGACACTATTCTCGGGTTTCCGTACCCATACAGGAGGTGCCCTAGGCAATAGTCTCCTAAAACGAGTTTTCACAGGTGTTGGCGGCATGTCCAAAATTCACGTATCAACACATTTTTGGTGCTAAAAGGATGGCAGTTTCTCAACCTTTTGTTTATTTTCTTTTTATGTTTCTTTTTTTTTCAAAAAAAAAATTATTATCATTTTTTTACTGTTTCTTTTATTTGTGCCTCCCTATTTTCAGTTTTATTGCTCTATTTTAGTTTTATTTTCAAATCTCCAGATTTATATTCTAGCAATCTTTTCTTTTTGTTTTTCTGAAATTTAATTGAGGTGATTTAAATCATTTTACTTTCAATTTACTTTTCTAAAATTTTGTAATTTCAATTTTACTTTGAAAAATAAAAAAAATAAAAAAATATAGCATTGAAATGTTTTTTTCATTTTCTTTAATTTTCACAGTTTATTAGCATTTTACATTTCCTATTATTTTTCATTTTATGAGTGACTTTTCTTATGGAGTATCTCAACAAAGAACTCATACTCCTACCCCTAGTCAACCAGCTACTCGTCAATTTACTTTCAGAAAACAATGAGCTTCACTTTTTCCAAGTTCAATTCCTAAGAAACCTCAGACTAAGATGGCAGCCCATCAACCCCCAACTCCCTTAGTAAGAAACCCTTTTAACTTTCACAATTATCATGACATACCAAAATCCTTTCAAAATATAAACTTGTTCTTCGATCCTACAACCCCTACGAATGATGCCTGCCAACACATATAACGTTTTGAAACCTTATTAGGGATCCACAACATTATACATAATGATGTGGCATGCAGGGTGTTTGTAACAACATTTAGGACCAAAGCAACCCAATGGTTCTTAATGCTTCCTGATACGTCTATTAACACATGGAAAGAATTCAAAAACAAGTTTTTGAATTAATTTGACAAATTTACAAGTCCTACTATTGCATCAAGCAACTTTACCAACCTAAGGAAGCTACCTGGGGAAAATGTTAGGGATTATAACCTTAGATTCCTTCATCAACTTGCCTATGTGCCAAATGAGATGCGACCACAACCAGATGGTATCCTCAACTTCTATCTCTCTACCATTGATCCATTCTTCATTGATGCTATCAAATCTGATCCCAACATAATGGAAATACGAGGTGCAATGTCAAAAGCTGTGGAATTAGAGAAAATAACCCTTATGAACAGCATCCAAACCCAATTTGGGATGATGAGTGTTAGTAACCCTATGCAATCAAACCCACTCCTACCAACTTTTCAAACATCTAATGTTATGCCTCAAGTTGTTTCTCCCTTTCAATCAACTCAACCTTTAAGTAATTACTCATAAGGCCCCATGTCCTCTTCATTCTTACTATCCAACACTGGTTTGAATGATGACTAATCAAAAGCCTTAATTCAATCCATTATAAACCCAAACGGGACATCAAATTCTGTTGAACCACCAACCCAAACTCAAAATCAGATGATCCAAATACTCACTTCACTACAAAACTATCCAATGAAGTGGTTGAGCTAAAGAGAGATAATAACAAAAGCCCTATACAACCAGAAAAACCAAGTGCATCAATCAACGATGATTATTGTCGTCTTCATAATATGAGACAACATTCTGAAAAGACTTGTCCTTAATTCACGACATTGTATGGTGAAAATACCCAAGGGCAAAAAAATAGGAAAATCCCTATCATGGTCCTTAATGTACCTCATGAGACAAAAAATGAAGAGGTTTCCTCATTAGAACAAGTTATGGTAGGTGACCCTAACCCACACAACACTTGCTACCGCAAAATTAGTGACATTATGAATGCTACACAACAACAAACTAGGAACAATTTCTATACACCTCCAAACAAAAGAGTTCCTAGTCAACACAATGCAAACAACCAATCTGGGTCATCCCAAGTAATTGCCCCACAACGACCAAACCCCCCATCTGTACTTAGGAGAGTTCCATCTCAACAAGAAGCCAAAGATGGACATAAGAATTATGATTTGGTTGATGACTTAAAAGGAGTTAAAGCCAACATTTCGATGTATGACCTCCTACACTTTAACGAAATGAAAGAAGTGATTTGGGATATGGTTCATATACCTGTAGCCCAAAGAGAAAAATCCCCAATTCCTGAAAGGCAAGTTCACTTTGCAGAAAGTCCTAACATGTTATTAGTACAAAACGTAAATAATTCCATTTCTAGCAAAAGGGACCATCGCCATTTCCTAACCACTTTGATTATTTTAGGAAAGAATGTCCATAACTGTTTAATGGATTTAGGTGCAACTGTTAGTGTTATGCCTCTTGACATTTGTAACACCTTAGGAGCACAAATGATACCACAAACTAAAAGTGTGATTCAACTTGATGGATCTAGTGTACCTATAGTAGGGTTATTAAAAAGAGCAAAAGTACAACTAAAGCAATACCCTACATTTACATGTTATACGGATATCCTAGTAGTTGATATGACACCCACATATGGTGTGCTCTTATCTAGAACTTTTGGAGCTAAGTTTGGGGGCTTCTTTAGGTCGGACTTCTCAAAATTATTGATCTCAGTTAAAGGAAAATCTGAATATATGATTATACCTAGGGAAACCTTTTATAAGCAAGTGGTAACAACTTTTGATCAACAAACTCTGTCTCAAGGAAATTAAAACAACAATCATTTCGTTGGAGTGGTCGAACTAGGACTTGGCAAATATTCCTTAAATGATGATATAGATGAGGCTACATATATAAATCCTTTTGCATACACATGTTCCACTCAATACTATCAAGCTTTTAGAGAATATGAGAAGGTTTATGAAGATATTTTGCCATATCACCAACATGATGGAAAAACCTTTCTTTTCGGTGACCTACCACCACTAGGAAATGATACAGACATAAGTGAGATTTTAACTAATGAAATATTAGAAGATGGACCAAAATTTGATAATGATTCGTGTTACCTTGACCAAAGGGCCAATTTTTTAGATATTACAAACTTGAATTCTTGGATACTAAGAGTGGATGGTGCTTCTTCCAAGAAAGGATGTGGAGCTAGAATAATGCTTATACCTCCTGGTGAAGCTCCTATTCTTAAAGCTATTAATTTCACTCAACCAATGACCAACAGTATGGTCAAGTATGAAGCACTAATTCATGGGATCAAACTAGCTCAATACTATGATTTGTCCAAGCTTAAAATCTATAGCGACTCCCAATTGATAGTGAACCAAGCTAATGGTCTCTTTGACGATAAAGACATTACCATGAAAGTATACAAAGCTTACATTCTTGAACTTATTAAAGAATTTGAACGTGTAACCATTGAACATGTACCTAGGGAAGAAAATTATATTCCTAATGCACTAGCCCAGATGGCTACCACTTTGGATGTCCCTTTTAAGCATAATGCTTGGGATTCAAAAATCATTATCAAAAAGGTGAAGTCCTATTCTATCCATGATAATATCACTTCTTTTCAAGTGTTTGTTGATGATGACCATATTTGTAAATTCCTATTTTCTGAAGGAGAATTTAACGATCAAGGAAATACATCTAAGGATGTTGTGTTCTTGGATAAGATATCTCCTAAAACTACATTTAGAGAAGCTTTATTTGATGATCCCTACACCAAGGCCCCAGATTTATCTAAAAACACTAATTGGCAAACGTTAGCAAAAACTGAAACAATTCAAGTTCAAAAGGGAGGAAAACAATACCCTATTAAAATAGGAGCCTATTTACATCCAAATAAAAGAAAAATCTTTGTTGACCTATTACATGAATTTAATGGTATTCTGGCTTGAACTTACAAAGACCTTAGGACTTTTAATCCACTAGTGATGACACATACCATTCCCCTTAGGCCAGATACAAAACCATTCAGGCAAAAGCTTAGACCAGTGAATTCAAAGATTGAAATCCTTATGAAAGAAAAAATTGATAAACTCCTAGAATCCAAAATAATTTATCCAGTAAGACACTCCTGTTGGATCTCAAACTTAGTACCCGTTAGGAAACGAACTGGTGAGTTAAGGTCATGTATTGATTTTCGTAACCTTAATACTTCTTGCATCAAGGATAATTATCCACTCCCTCTTATGGAGGAGTTATTGCAAATTGTGAATGGTGCTCAAATGTATTCCTTTTTGGATGGGTATTCAAGATATAATCAAATTTTAGTGAATAATAAGGACCAATATAAGACAGCTTTTACAACAAAGTGGGGAACCTTTCAATTTGCTAAAATGCCATTTGGCCTCATAAATGCTGCCTCTACCTTCCAAAGAGCTATGGACAAAAATTTTGATGGGTTGATTAGAAAATGTATCATTATCTACCTTGATGACTTAAATGTTTTCTCTAAAGATAGAGGTACACACCTTAAAGACCTTAGAAATGTTTTTATGAGATGTAGACAATTTGGCATAACCTTGAATGCAAAGAAATCCATCTTTGGTATTCAAAGTGGTAAATTTCTAGGTCATATAGTGACTAAAGAGGGGATTGTGATTGATCCTGAGCGAGTAAATGCAATTTTAGAAGTACCTTACCCCTTATCCAAGACTGATCTAAGGGCTTTCTTTGGTAAGATTAATTTTGTTAGACGATTTATTACAATCTATGCTGAATTAGTTAGACCATTGAATGATATGCTTCAGAAAGATAGTAATATGCATTGGACAAATGATAGAAAGAATGTGTTTCTTGCTATTAAAGAAGCTATAATTGATGCACCTATCCTAGCTTCTCCTTGGTATGAAAATGATTTCTATTGATATGCCTTTTCTAGCGATGTTATAGCTGCTGCTATCTTAACCCAAGACATAAACGATCAAGGTGAAAGACCCATAGCTTTCATGTCTGCACCTTTAAAGGATGCAGAATTAAGATACTCACCCGTAGAGAAGCAATTGTATGCTGTGATAAAAGCCTTGAAGAAATTCCGCTACTACTTGTTAAACTCAAAAGTCTTTGTCATTGTCCCTGATCCAACCACCATCGCTTTAGCCAAATTACAAGATCCTAGTGAGAAACGTGCTAAGTGGGTTATGAAGCTCCAAGAATATGATATTCAATGGAAGGTAGCAAAGTTAGTTAGAGGGACTGGTCTTGCTAAATTAATAGCTAAAGCTTCAACCTCAGAAAATTGTGATGCATCCATAGATAAAGAATCAATTCCTCTTCATATATTATCCATCAATGAAGAAAATGATATCCCATTTGCTCCCAATCGGTTGTATGATCCATGGTATGGGGATATCAAGTTTTATTTAACCTTCCATGGTTGGCCCTCAGATTTACCTAGATATAAAAGAAAGCTCTTAATATCAAAATGTTCTAAATTCGCTCTAATAAGCGGTGAATTATTTAGAAAAAATTTCCAAGGGATATACCTTAAGTGTTTGAACCAAGAGCAAGCTAATGAAGCTATAAAACAACTTCACGATGAAGGACATATAGGATACTGCTCATTAGTTCATAAAATTGTGATGGCTGGTTATTATTGGCCTACTATGATTAATGATGCTTATAACCTAGTTAAGATGTGTGTTCAATGCCAAATAAACAAAGGTAAAGATTCCAAGAGTTCGGCCCCATTACAACCTAGAATAAAAACAAGACCATTTGTCCAATGGGCCTTAGAGTTTATTGGAGTGATCAATCCTTTATCTACCACCCTACATAAGTTTATTTTGACAGCCACTGATTATTGCACACGTTGGTTAGAGGCGAAAGCAACCAAAACTGCATCATCTCGTGAGGTCATTCACTTCTTAGAAAGTGATATAATATCCAGATATGGTTATCCTTATGCTTTAGTAGTTGATAATGGGCTCACCTTCATTTCAATAGAGTTTACAAATTGGGCTAGAGACCATAACATCATTGTCAAGGCAGTAACCGAATATTACCCACAAGGTAATGGTTTGGCTGAGTCTTCCAAGAAAATTATATTAGATGGGATTAAAAAGTTGGTAGCCCAAAATCCACGAACTTGGCACGAACAACTAAAATGGGCAGTTTGGGCTGATAGGATTCGTTACAAAGAATTGATCAACACTACATGATATGATTTAGTGTACGAATAGGAATCCATATTGCCAATTAATTTACAGATCCCTACATATCAATTCTTCTTGGACTACTTACCAACTAACGAGCATCTAATATCACGAGCATGTGACATTTTGAACTTAGAACTTAAAAGGGTTAAAGCGATCAAAAATATGTGTGGTCATCAACAAATTGTCAAGAGATGGTTCGATAAAAAATATGCGGCTAAAAATTTTCAAGTAGGTGATCTAGTCCTTAAGAGAGATAGAGCATCTTGTCAAACTGGCCCTCAAACTAAGTTTTCACCTATGTGGTCAGGTCCATTCCAAATTGTAGACATCACTGTCCCAAATGTGTTTAAGATTGCTGATTTGCAAGGATATAGGTTGAAGAGGAATTTTAATGCATTTCATTTGAAACATTTCTACTTAGGTACCCCACGTGGGCATCTGGTAGATTCTTAGTTGCATGTTTTCTTCCCCCCGTTTTTTTTGCATTTTATATGTATACTGTTGCATCTCCATATTTTGCTTGCATTTTCATCATTTCTTTCTTAGCATATTGTTTTGATTATTGTGTTCTTCATATGATTTTAATAATCATTGGTCATTTGAGTTACTTGATATTGGGTCATCTTAACACCATTGGAAAATAATGTAGGTATAATATAATTTACTATTACTATAATATAATGTTATAAAATCCGCTTTATATTTTATAAATACTATAACTCTTTCCAATTGATTCCAAAGTTTCAATTTATTTGTTATGTTAGTTTATGGAGCATTTGATTTATACAAACTTATCATGTTATCATCATGATCATGTGAGTGTAGGATATGTGATGTTGGAGAGTGGTTAGTCATAATTACTAGGTGACCTTGGAAAATTCTATCCTTTCCTTTCATAAGACCAAGCTCTCAGGTATGATGATCCATGGCTATCCTGTGAACAACGGGGTGAAGTGTGTTCATTTCTACTTGAGAATCCTTAGCCACCTAGGAGACTTGCTATGATGCCACCAATCAAAGGCACATACATGAGGGTTGAATTGCACCATGGGAAAAGTTTCCAAAAGGACCATGCTCTTTGGCAGTGTAGCTAATTAGCCAAACTTGTGTTGGAATTCCTACCTCAAGAATTGAGTACACCATGAGCAAAGTTTCCTTTAAAAAAAAACCAAGGAAAAATCTGAAAGTTGTGGCTTACTATGATCTAACATGAGTTTTAGCTCATCCTCCTCATTAAGTTTTGTATAAGTCACCTGCTCAAAATAGTCTACATACTTTTACTGTTACCTTGTGAGAATATTGAGAATGAGAGCTTAAGCATATATCTACATATATATATATATATATATAATTACACATATATATCTATAGATCTTAGTTGAAATAACAATAAATTATATATTTAGATTTTAATGGTTGTTTGGATGGCCTACGTCGGTGTCTCTTTTGATTATTTGGTTATTTTGATCATGTTTAGAACATTATAGTTTACTTTCAAATTTGCATTTCTGGTTTCATGTTATTTTTTTTCCCCATCCGTTGCATTTTTATTCAAAATTTTATAGTCCTTGCACTTGCATGCAATTTGTAGTTTAGGGGCTAAGTGTTGAGGCCAACCTCACCCATGCTAGGCATAGGGCCTTGTGTGAACAAGTTAATATCACAATAAATCAAAAGTCATTCAATATTGACATATCAAGTCCTTAAAAATTAAAAAATATAAATATAAAATTTAAAAATTAAAAATAGAGTGCCATGAGCTTGCACATGGCCATTGTCCATGTGTTGGTGGGCTTCGTTGGCCCATAAAAAATTAGATTTTAAAAAAACTGTCGAACAAGCATCCACCCATGACTCATGACCCATGACGATTATCATGTTTTTTTTTCTTTCTTCTTAGCAACGATATGAGAACCATAGCTAGCAGTTTAGGGTTAGGGTTTTTTTTCTCTCACCGGGCCACTATTTAGTGGGAGGAGCCATGAGCCAGAGGAAAGAGGAAGCGGGTTTCGCTGACAACGATCAACGATCAAGGGGCAGCACCTTTTTTCTTTGAGGATGATCGGCAACACCTGTTTTCTCTGAGGACGATCAGCAACACCTGTTTTCTCTTAGGAAAATAGGTGGCAGATGTGAGCGTCTCTTTGTTCCTACGTGGTCCTCCTCACGTGGCAATGGCAGACGGCAGACGGCAGGCGCGGGAGCACAGCAAATGGTAGACGATAGGCGCGGGAGCACAACAGACGTGGCAGAGTGCACAACAATGATCATTGCTTGACCCTCCCCCGTACTTTGGCTGGCAGGGCACATGACATGAACAAGGCGTCGTTACAAGTAGTGACCTCTCTCTCACGCAGCAGTGCAAGTGGCGGCTAGTTACGCATGGCAGTTTGGTGCACATCAACAGGGGTATTCACAACGGCCTTGTGAGCATGTAGGTGGCGATCATTTGGTAGCAATGAACTCCTCTGAACTACAATGGGCAGTCCTCTTATCTCCCTTGTAAGTAGTTGCTGCAGTAGGCAAAACTATCTCTGCCACAAGGGCAGCAACAGCGACAGCGACCGCATACTAAAATCACCTTTTGTAGCGAGACAGATAAAATTTGAATTTTTGAATTATTTATCATTCTAGAAATTGCACAAATCATTTTAAGTTTTCAATATTCAATTAAATTTAAGTTTTTAATATTTTTCTTAAAAATGTTATTATTATTATTGTTTTGTCTCATAGCCCTTTCCAGCTGAGACTATTCCTGAGTTTCCGTACCCTTACGGGAGGCGCCCTAGGCAATAGTCTTCTAAAATGAGTTTTTACAAGTGTTGGCGCGTGTCCAAAATTTACGCATCAACAATGGCAAAATAGAATCACGTGGTATGCAGAGCAAGCAGCAGCAACATCCCTCTCTCTCTTCCTCGGTAAGTGACGGTTGCAGTTTTTCTACCCGGCAATAAGTACCATTGGCAATGATGGATTAGGACTAGGAAAATTTATTTCTTTTAGTTACTTATTGTATTCATGAATTCAAGACAATCATTTAATTGAAATTTCTAATTTTTTAGTTTGGTTAACTTTTTAAAATGTCACATAACCCTTTCAAGCTGAGACTATTCCTAGGTTTTCATACCCATACAGGAGGCACCCTAGGCAATAGTCTCCTCAAACGAGTTTTCTTTCCCAGTGTTGGTGTGTTCAAATTTTATGCATAAAAAATATCAATATAGAAAATATACCATACCGAATTACATGCAGACTTGATTTTAAACGGGTTTACTTGTCAATGTGAGATTAATTGCAAATTCCCATATATCGTGGCTACATTAAGGATGGTAGAGTTACTAGGCTTATTTACCACTATCTTAAGGTACAGCAAAATTACTAGGCTTAATATTTTTGTTCACAAGTATGGTAGAGTTACAAGCTTAATATTTGTGCTCACTAGTAAGTGGTAACAAAGCATGTGATGATCACATGGGTACTTCTTCGAATAAGATAGAACACATCTAATTCATGAGATGCTCATTTGAGAAAGTCAAACCATTTGTGTTGGAGTAAAAGAAATTAAATACCCTTGTTACTTCAAGTACCAATTGTTTGCAATTGGAATTATCATTATTCTCATCCATTGAAGATTGGACTGGAGAAAGATATTGCATGGTTATCTCCCTCATGAATTCTCTTGTCATAAGTTTTAGCTGCTTCAAAGCATCTTCTGTCTCACACTTATTGTCCTACTTGTAGCACTCGACTGCAAATACCATGTTGCTGTGCTTCTTTTTGTTCGTAAAAAAAATTGATTAGTAACAATGTAATTAAGAGCTTTGTTTTTGTCAAAATTCTGAAGTTGAATAGGATCCTCATTACCTCAAAGCTATGCATGAAAAGAATCTGATTTGTGGAAGTGAGGAATCGAAGATTTGTGATTCGAAACATGTTTGGGTACATGTGCCTTAAGAAAAAGTGATGATGAGTTCGTAGTCGAGGACATAATAGAGAAAATTTAAATATATTAGTCTTTTAAAAAAAATTAAATCTCATATATCATAAAAAAACATTGTAGAATATAGAACAAGTACAATGTAAATCCAAAAGATTTTGAATGCTTAAAAATTGCACAAAAGATTGCAATATCACCATTAAACTGAACTAAGAAAATTTGCAAAGGTATGAAGGGCATCAATCCATTTCCTTACTCAAGAGCCATAATCTAGCCAAACATATAATTTTTGAAACAACCAAAATGACAACAATAAGATGAAACCCTTTTGTTACTCAATCCAATCTTTCTAAGAATGAAATTAAGCCTCAAGCCTCAACCAAATTTATAACAAGTCATGTTTGCTAATACTTTTGTTCAATGACTTGAGTAGCACCTTAGGGCCATGTTGAAGATGACCACATTATAAGATGACACAACTTAACTAAACTAGGCACAGCCGAATAACTCACCTCACCTATGATTGAAAAACTTTTGGATGCTAGGGAATGTCATGATGAAGGGGAAAGTAAAGACAGCACCATAAGGTTGCATATGGCCATTGAACATGAGCTGGTGGGAAAGTAAAGACAGCACCATAAGGTTGCATATGGCCATTGAACATGAGCTGGTGGGCTTCATTGGCTCGTAACCAAACAGATTTTTAAAAAAAGTTGAACAAGCCGTCATCATGATCATGACCCATGACGATGACCCTGTTTTGTTTTTTCTTTTTTTCAGCAGAGATAAGAAAAAGAACAAAAACCAGCAATGACCAATAAACACGCGTGAATGTGAGTTATGGCAGAACCTTTGACGCTCCCAAAGGCCAATCCATACAAATGCAATGTTTACCGCGCATGCCCCATCTCAAACTTGGCCCTTCGGCTTTCGCTTACCAAAGTAGCCCTTTCGGGACTTCCGTGTGTTTGTTTATTCATTCGTACTTCCGTGTGTTTGTTTATTCATTCGTACTCCCTTGTTTTCTGTGGTCTCTGTCCCGCCGATGCCATGAATCTTGATTGCTTGCTGGCCATTTAACAATGAAATCATGTTTGTGGGAAGATTCGGAGCCGGAAAAGATAGGGAAGATTTAATGCAATAAGCAGACATCCAGAGACAAGAATAATACCTGACAAGGCAAGGCGACCATCTCAATGTATATGTACAGATCCAGATAAAATTTCATTGGAAATTATGAAATAAGTACCCGGTGAGGAGTTTATGCGCTTTTGTACATGCTCTCCCGAATCCAATGTGAACAGTTTGTCAGGAATCTCCAGCACAGAGCCTCAAAGTCATAGATATCATCTGTAACCCTGCAGAGTTTTCCCCGCATAGTTGGTTGAAATCAGACATGCCCGATCCTCTCTGCAGAGCAACAAGAAAAAAATCGTGCATCCGAAGTTGTCCTGTGACAAATACAGGCCAGACGCCTATGCTCTGCCCACCATTCTTCAAACATTCCTCCAGGGAAGGTACACAACCCTTACAATTCCACACTTCTTCCGGTTGATAACATTTGGAGAGTTCCTGCCACTCAACACGGTTTTCAAATCCTAGTTAAATAAAGTTCTCTGATTTCATTTTAACAGCTTTAAATGTCGTTTACATTCCTTACCATTTGGCAGAAGTACATTTCGATGTTGCATTGCTGTTTCTTGCTGCAATCTTGACCCAGTTCAGAAACGGTGTCTATAACAAATTGCATGACATCTTGGATGGGAGCGTGAAGTAGCGGAGTCGTTGAGAGTCCAAATCTGCAAAAGAAATCAAATTAATCTTTCTTTTAGTTTTTTTTTATCGCATTTGGCAGTAAGAACTGACAAAATTTAAACAGTGTTTTGTTAATATAAATCTAATGACATGTATGCTGTTCATATGCCATGGATATTTTAAGGCGTATCTCACCTGCATTCATCGATTTCCAATTAATGTTGTAACCCCAAATGAATTTAAAAGATATTTTACCAAGCAGTCAAAACACTGTTGTTGGCTAACCTCATCGGCCAAGATATCACGGTTGGGCGACATGGACCTGGATTCCTTTAAGAGCCAAGCCTTCAAGAAATTGGTAGCAAAAGTTTCAGCTCTCTGGAACACCTCCTCTCCAGGAAACTGAATACTTGAAGCCCTTGGAAGAATTAGGTACATTTTCACTGTTTGAAGTCCATCTCTGTTACTGTCCAAGATTTAGGTGTCATTACATTACATTACATTACCTCTGATTAGTTTCTCGGTGGAGCATTTAGCAATGATGATATTAAATATTTTACAGGGAAATCATCAAGAAGAACTGAAGCTCTTATCCAGGTACAACAACTTATAAATTTGAGTCGCTAACATAATTTAAACAGTGTTTTGTTAATATAAATCTAATGACATCTATGCTGTAAAACGTACAATCAGATGGTGGAAAGCTTCCAAGGTCTCAAAATGGCCATCCTTTCGTCACAAACCAGTGGAGTCATATTTCTCAGGTGCTGCAGGCATATTTGAGCCAGAGTTTTGGGATGTTAGGGCTGCAATAACCAAAGCAGTCAAAATGGTATATCTCTTAGGATGATATTTACGACACGTACACAACCCCACTGGAAATACCAATGCTCAACCGCATCATGGAAAAGTGAATTTCTAACACGAGCTTTTTTTTTCAAAACCAAAAGCAAAAATTCCATCGCTGTCACATGAGGCTATATTCCGTTCTTACTGCCAAATGCGATAAAAAAACTAAAAGAAAGATTAATTTGATTTCTTTTGCAGATTTGGACTCTCAACGACTCCTCTACTTCACGCTCCCATCCAAGATTTCATGCAATTCGTTATAGACACCGTTTCTGAACTGGTCCAAGATTGCAGCGAGAAACAGCAATGCAACATCTAAATGTACGTCCGCCAAATGGTGAGCAGATAGCGCTCACGCAGATCTATAATGGGAAGAAGTGTGGAATTGTAAGGGTTGTGTACCTTCCCTCCAGGAATGTTTGAAGAATGGCGTCTGGCCTGTATTTGTCACAGGCCAACTTCAGATGCACGATTTTTTTCCTGTTGCTCTGCAGAGAGGATTGGGCGTGTCTGATTTCAGGCGACTATGTGGAAAATTCTGCAGGCTTACAGATGATTTCCATGACTTTGAGGTAACAAGGATCGCAGATTGGGCGTGTCTGATTTCAGGCAATTATGTGGAAAATTCTGCAGGTTTACAGATGATTTCCATGACTTTGAGGTAACGAGGATCCAATTCAACTTCTGAATTATGACAAAAACAGAGATCTTAATCACATTGTTACTAATCGGTTTTCTTTCGGGACGAGAAAAAGCACAGCGACATGGTATCTGCAGTGGAGTGCTACATGCAGGACAATAAGTGTGGGACAGAAGATGCTTCAAAGCAGCTAAAACTTATGACAAGAGAATTCATGAGATAGATAACCATGCAATATCTTTCTCCAGTGCAATCTTCAGAGCACGAGAATAACGACGATTCCAAACGGCTGGTACTTGAAGTAACGAGGGGATTTAATTTCTTTTACTCCGACACAGATGGCTTGACCTTCTCAAATGAGCATGTCATGAATCAGATGCGTTCTGTTTTATTGGAAGAAGTACCCATGTGATCGTGACATGCTCTGTTACCACTTACCAGGGAGAATAAATATTAAGCCCTGTAACTCAGCCGTACTTGAAGATAGTTGTAAATAAGCCTTGTAATTCTACCATCCTTAAAAAGGTAGCCGCGATATATGAGAATCTGCAGTTATCTCACCTTCACAAGTAAACCGGTTTAAAATCGAGTCTGCGTGTAATCGTGTATGGTATATTTTCTGTATTGATATATGCTAGTTATTAAGATGTCATATCCACTCAAGGTACTAAGATGATGCTCGCTGTTGGCATAGTGGGTACACAAACAGTCAATGTAAGGAGAGAATGAGAGAATGAAATAGACCTTCAAATAAACATAGAGCTTGATAAATTTTATTGTTAAGCAAAAATGTTAGGTGGATAATTGCAATTAATGGTAAAACTTAGTTTCATCGACTTAACCAACTTGGTGTAAGTGAACTGAACCAATTTACCTGCATAACGACTCAGTTTTTCAATACAGTCTTGCTAAATTGGTAACGTGAATTTTTAAAATTCTCTTGGCTTTCTAAAGGTACGGTTCATTTCAACAGCATGGAGAAGTACTCAGAGCAGCTATGCCAATTCTCCACCTATGCTCCAGCTCTAAACAACACTTTGGTTCCATTTTTGTCCATGTGACTTATAATTGACTACACGTTCAAGCTGTTCAAAGCATAGTTTTTTAATTTAGTGATGATTGCGGGTTCAATGATCAGCAGAATTTTTCCGGATCTCATTCAGAATGACTTATTAAAAACTTCATGTTTAGAAAGAAATCAATGATTTTAGGTATGATTTTTCCTACTTTTAAATATATATAAATCAACTTAAAGTATAACCATTGGTCACATGCTTTTGTGGGTAGCACTGTAGCATGGTATTCTCAGACAGGAAGGGGTCACTCACTGCATCACTCACTGCATTTACAAACCAAGTTTTGGTCACATATCTGCGGGATAGGATCGGGAATAAAGGTTTCTTTACTTCTGTGTTTTTAACAAGGCTCTGAGATGATGATGGGTCTTGAATATTTATTAAGAAAATGATCTAAATTGACACTTCTAGCTCAATAGGTGCAGTAAAGTTGCAAGCTATATTCAAGGTTAGTAAAAAGTAAGGACAATTAAAAAAAATTATGTTCTTTACATTACTGGACGAACGTGGGTATACAAAATTTACAAATTGATTGCTTTCTTTAAAAAGAATCTATTGGAACAGAGATAGTGCACACACGATTGCTACTTTCCTGTGTTGAGATAGTGAACACACTATTGCTACTTTCCTTTGTTTAAAAATAGCAGCATCTTCTTCTGATTGCTACATGGTGGTCCCCGACATGTGCCGTGTGAATCTTGAGTGAAGGGTGTAACGTCTAAGGATTAGATTGAAGCAGAGTGCGTCACTGTTTATGGCGTTGGCGTCACCGTGTTAGAAGAAAAGCGCGGGTCCTCGTATGCCACATGAACGTGGAGCCACTAAATGTAAATGTCTCTAGCACGTTTTTGTTAAATCAGCACCATTGGTACAGAAGTTTTGTGCAATGTCCGGAGCTGTTGCATAAGTAGCCTTGATAGTTGCTCTCAATTTTTTTTAAAAAAAATACATTAATAATGAAGAATACATATGGTTTCAACAAAGTAGCTTTTATACCAAGGTTTATCTTTTAAAATATTCATCTAAATTATGTTGGCAAGAGTTTTTGCAAAAGTAGGATTATGGTATGATATTTTAAGGTGGCAATCACCATTGCTTTCAACTTTATTTTTTTTTTAAAAAAATACCTTAATAGTAAACAACACTCGCAGTCTTAACAAAACAACTTTTATAGCTAAGCTATCTTTTGAAATATTCATCTCAATGATGTTGCCTAGAATTGTTGTTGAAGTAACCTTATGGTGTGACACTTTAGGGCAACAACCATTGCTTTTAACTTTTCTTTAAAATAATATTTTAATAAAAATAAATACATATCGTAGTATCTATACTTGGACTCATCTTTTGATATATTCATATAGATGATGTCATCTAAAGTTATTGCCAAAATAATACCCAATAAAATGGGGTCAGCATTACCAATAAATAAATAAGTTCAAAAATTTAAGTGTGTGATTATTTGTACTAAAATTTTTCCCAAAACTCATTCCCATAGAGATAAGACATTTTCTAATAAATAAAACATTTAAGGCTTAAATCTAGTTTAACATGGCATTCTTTTAGTAATGTTACATAGTGCAACCCAACAAAATTTGAAGCATTTTTATAGGTCTAAAATTTCCATGAACAAATAAGTATAGCAATTTATATCCAAAAGTTTATTATTTCATAGATTTTATCTTCTCAAAAATGAAGATCTATTTTTAGGATGAAAAATTATAATGCTTTTATCTTTTAAGCAATGTATATTAGTTTTAAAATTGAAAATTCTTTGTTGGATGCATTTTATTTAAACGAAAAATTTTCTATAAGAAAATTTTATAGCCAAGAGTTATATCTTCCACCTTAACCATTCTAGTTTAGTGAAAACTTTGAACATTTCATTAATAAGTAAATCCTTTACAAAAGGATTTTATCTTTCATTTCTCTTCTCTAAGAGAAGATTTGGACATCATTCTTCAAGTGTTTTTAGACCACTCCTATATGAAAACTTTTTGAAAGCAATTCATGATATTGGGTTGTTTTTAAAATACTTTTTCATGCTTCACTTGATTCCACTCATTGATTAATTGCAAAGCAAAAATAGATCACCCAATTTTGTAGGTCATAATTTTTAAATAACTTTGTAATGCTATTTTGTAAAGCCAAAGCTATTTTCTTGACGTTAGTTGTAAAGCCAATGTTTGTTCCAAGCTCAGATACTAAAGGAGAAGGAAAGAAGTGTTAAAAATTAGAGAGAAATGGACAAGAAAATATAATTAGGCAAAATAGAATGTTGTAGATATGCATTTTCAAGTTTATGTAGTGTATATATTTCTACAATTCTTAAGTGGAGGTTGAATGGAAACTATTCAAAGAATTTATAAAGAAGGATAAGAAACTTTACAATGGTAGAACACTCAATGAAGGAAATTTACAATGGCAAATGATGAGTAGTGGAGTAGTCCTAATGAGTTGCGAGGTATCCCTACACTCAACTATACGAATATGAGCGTTTCATGCACGATCCGGTTGAACTCCAATGACTAAGTGCTTACGCGCCTTAATGGAACACTCAAGGTTAATCAATCGTTGTCTTCCCAAACTTACTTGTATTGTCACAGTTGTATGATTAAGTAAGCTTGAGGTATATGATTTTTATAGCTTTTGTTTTTTTTATGTCTTTTGCTAATAAGGAAGAGGGAGAGAGAACTAAGTGGCTAACTTACATTAACTATTCATTAACTAGTTTCTAGATGTTCCTAATACTAGTATCCGTTCCCACTTGCTGTACACATCTTGAACTAGTGCAACACTGTTGGGATTACCAAACGCTAATCATTACTGGGTTACCAAGAGCTACACGCATGCTCGAAGAGGTTGTATAGAGTGTATTTAACTAAGGGGGTTGAAGGTTGAGAGAGATATTAATTAACTAGGAAAGCATTAACCAATAATTAATTACTAATTAGCTTAATCTGTATGCTGCAAGGTTTATCATAAAGTTCATCTTTATTATTATACACAAAATTGTGCTCAGGTACAAATTGTTCGAATAAAGATATCTTCACTCTATGACTCCTACTGTAGACACACAAAAATAATTCTAACTCTGGAATGACTAAACTACAAGAATCTGGCTAAGGGTCTAAGTCTAACTACGTTGGAACCAAGGGCACTACCTCTTGTTTATAGAAGATGAGGTAGGATGCGATATTCCGTGGCGGATGTGATATCGTGTACTCGATATCATGGCTCATTAAGTCCAACACCCAACCATTCAAGATAAGAGTGTTCATGTGTAGCCCAATTGTAATTCGTAGATAAGGTAATGTGACTATGATAGTAATTGGTTAAAGTTTAGGATCATCATCTTCCCACCTAGAGCTAATATAATCTACATGTATGATTGATCACTCAATGAGATATATGATATATTGATGTTGGTGGCCCATATCTCATAGCTATGATGGTAAAGTGTGAAAATAGTTCTCAGTCTAAGGAAAATAATAAATCAATCTACTCTAGCCTAGAGTGATGAGTATCCATTCTTGGTTTACCATACACACCTTAGGCTCATGTAATTGTTATTGGAATTACCATGCAAGTTCAATCAAGTGAAACAACTACTAGGTTACCAAATGATTATACCTAAATGCTCAAAACTAATCATACACATTCTCCCTTACTAATGAACAAAGAAAATAAAGTACTAGGTAAAGTAAATAATTAAGCTAAGAAAATAGTAAAAACTATGCTAAGTGAAATAGTAAAACTAAGTAGATGCTGCAATGCTAAAAAGAAATCTCGATCTTTATTTTCATCATGAAATGTGACCAAGTACACTTCACTTGAATAAAGATTCCAGACAACTACTCAACACCACATTGCGGGCATTTACTTTATTGCTAAGTGATTAGTGGCAAGGTACCCCTACACTCAACCATACAAATACAAGCGTGTATGCACGATCTGGTCGAACTCTGCAAGCAGACTAGTTGTGGTATCTAGATAGCTACACGTTGATTGTAGTTCGTTGTCTTCCCACCTGGACTAGTATTTGCTTTGTCACGTATGGTTTAGTCCAGAGTGAGGTGAATGATATGATTTCTAACACTAGGCTACTCCTAAAGATAATGGAAAATAATTTTAATTAAACTAATAAGAAATAGGAAATAAAGTCTAAGCTAGCCTAAGTGCGATGAGCATCTGTCCTTAATCATCCGTACACATCTTCGACCTCATGTACTACTTTTGGGATTACCAAGCGCACATTACCTAAACACTCCTAAATACGCTATTGGGTTACCAAGAAGTTACACTTCAATGTTCGTGATTAAGTCATACTCATTCTGCATTTAACAACAAGAATAGTAAATGACGGTAAAAAAATATTAACTAAAAAAACAATAAATAACAATAACAATTAAACAATTAAAAACTAAGTGAATGCTACAATGATGGAGTAATCTCAATCTTTATTGCCGATCATGTGCATGTCCAAGTACATCACACTCGAATAATGGTTCTATACAATTACAATCATCACACTATGGACATGCATTAGAGAAAGAACTGAAATGAATTGAAAATTTGGAAAAAATCTCTACTCTAACACTTACTGACTCTTCCCCTTTTCCTATGCACCCAAATGTGGTATTTATAGGCCTACATAGGATTCACAATATCGTGTATTTGATATCTTTATCTAGGCTATGATATCGCATACCCGATATCAAAGATCTAATATTGGTGCCTAGCAAAACACAATTCATCATACCCCTATAACTGAATAACAACTCATCCTTGAGTTAGAAAAAATGTGAACGAGTTCAATTGATCACATAGTGGATAGGTATGGGATTATTGACTAACTAAGAATTACTCATGCCATAGTGTGGAATTAAACAAAAGAAAATTAGGACACAAACATAGACTTTACAAAAAACAAAATTTGTTGGAACTCATGTGGTTCCTGGCGGTGGTGGCTCCTCCATGGGTATTTTCCCTTTATCTTGTGCTCCAGCTTTTGGAAATGGATGTCTCTGAGGAAGTTCTTAGAGCTTTTCTTCTTCAATTCAAGGATCCTATGTCATCCATGCTAATGCTCCAATGTTTGATGGAGTCGGCACCACTCATGGGCATGGCAATTGTGGGAATATCTAATTGGCCTTAGCATACCAAGCCACAAACAACCGTCATTCCTCTTTATAGGCTCTAGCTTTGTCCTTGCATTCTTGGTAGTCTGTGAGCCATCGAGCCAAATCCACCATGAAATCCTTTTGTCTTTGGTAGCTAGTTTTGACCACCTCTAATTTAGAATTTTCCACTTCTAATTTCTACTGCGTCTTCTTGTGTTTAGAAAATTCTATTTCATACTTTGTGTAGGTGGTTGCTACTTGCTTTTCCAATTCTATTCTCAGGCATCCTGCTATCAACATGGCCAAGTTGGCATACCACAGGTTTTCCAACTCCATGTACTCTGTGAAGTCTTGTATCTGCAAGTCCCATCTTTTCAGTTCAACTTGATGGATGAAGGCATAGGTATCCAATATGGCCCGCCAATTAGGATTCTAAGCACTGAGTGTGTTAATGTAGGCTTTGTCCATATGGATTTCTTTCTCAATCACTTGCTTGTACATCCCCATCTGATCTCTGAAATGCTCTTTGTGCTTCGCATGTTGCTTGGCCCCATTCTACCACATGCTTATTTGAATTGTTGTCTTTTGATGCATCATGTGTACCACCTCCATTGAGAGGGCTCTATTTTCTCTGGCCAAGCAATTCATATCTTAGTTGACCCTTATTAATTATTCTTACAATTGCTGAAAATTTTCCTTCAGAACTTTCTTTTGTTTTTCTACTATAGTCAACCAGAGATTTTTGGCGATGAGGCATTTATTTTCTTCTTATGAGGCCTTGAGTGCTTTGGTGTGTGCATACATTTGAGCTTGTGCCTTAAAAGCATTCCAATTAGCCTTCTCTTTTTCTCCTCCAGAAATTTATTAAGCTGCTCTGTCTAGAAAGATTCTAGTTGGTCTGCAATGATGAATTGGGATAGATCCCATTGTGCAACTTGTAGGGTGATGAGCTTTTCTTGGAGTCTTTCCAACTCCTCCTCTGCATTCTCGACCCTTACCTCTACCATGGCCAACTTCCCTTTGTGGATATGAGGTCTAATTGAGTTGTTGTGACATCTTGAGGGATGTCAAACAGGGACGTCATCACTTGTCCTGTTTGTAGCAACTAATCTAGAACATCCTCATGCTCCGCAGGAGTCATCGAGGAACCAACCAAAGTTTGAGCATCGCATGCTCCTATAAAATCTGCTGGTGGCACAATAGGAACATTGAATGATTCTTTTATGTAGTTTGTGACCACTTTTATTACTCCTGTTGCATCTTGGTGTTGCATGACCACTATTGTGGCACCTTCACAATTTTCTAATTGCACTTGAAAAGATGCAGCATTTCCAGAGATCTATTATGACTAGTGTGATTCCACTCCTCATTTTTGTATAGACACCTCACCCCGTGCACTATCAAGTAAGATCGTGGATCATATAGCATCATTGATGACCCTAAAGAGGTTGGCCTCATCATGGTTTCCCTAATTGATTATTTCAATAATGGCTTTGAGATGACTCATCGATGGTCAATAGTCCTGCAATGGTGGTGGCTAGTCTCGCTGGCCTGTAAGTTGTGTGCTGGGTCCTACTTCCTATTGTTATTCAGGCTTTAGTGTCTCACTAGCACTTTTCCTTGGGGTTGGTGGCTTTAGTAATTCAATGAATGAAGCATTTTGGGCCTTTCTAGGGATGTCATTGGTGTATCCTAGAATTCCAGCACATTGGCACAACTTCCTGATAAAACAAGGGAAGGGCAATGCAAACTTCCCTATCTTACATTCTTCAAACCACCTCAAAATTTTTGTAGGATATAGATGGGTTAGGTTGCCATTAACCTTGCCCATCAAGATGGCACTTCTTCTAGCTACATATGTGGAAATTTTTTTTAAACCTTTTTTTAAGAAAATGTGATATGTGCCAATTTTGAAGTAGATTCTCTCTTCAAGTGTAAGCTCTCCATATGCTTTATTTTCCTTGCTGTACATCCTTTTCAACCATATTTTTTGTGCATCAGCATCGAAATGAGTGGACAAGTGAGTAATCTTTGGACCTGTATTTGGAAGATTTAGAACTTTTGAAATGGCTTTGGCAAAGAAATCAATAGAAATACCACCAATATCAACAGTGGTGCCTTCTTCTTTATTGTGCCAAAATTGGTACGTCTCTTCCAGGTACTAATCACCACTTTTAGAGAGAATAGGCCACCATGAAGACCCTTTAAGTTGGTCCCTAACTACTTCAGGAGAAAACTCAGTAAAAGGTCCAAAGTTGAGTTTCACAATCATAGCTACTAACGTGGACCTTTCACGAATTGCTTGAACACATTCGAGGACAATGTGAGATATTGTCCCTATTTAGGTGCTCCTTTGCCTCCACCTTTAGCATGTCCTAATTGCATAGTAATAAGAGGTTCCTGATGGATGCTGAATGATTGTGCCTCATGTTCTGTACATTCCTCAATAGACGCTTGGCCTCTACCTCTCCTTGGTTGTTTGGATGCACCTTGAGAGTGTCCTCCTTGCTATCCTCTTTTAGGGGCCATTTGCAATCACATGGAACCACCTATTAGTAAGGCTATTTACAAAATTTGATTTATACCTAACTTTTTATCTTAATAAATTCATTTATTGTCTAGTGTGATATAGAGTTAGAAAATTTTCTGAAAGTTTTCCCTAAAATTTTTGATATTGGGCCCAATTTTGATTAGGTGACTCCAAAAAAATAATTTTCATGGTATGGGTGAAGAGATAAAATTAATTTGGCAATTTTTTAAATATTTTTAAGGTGATTTATCCTTTATGATATCCTTTAGGCAATGATGAATTTGAAAAAAACTATGCACAACTTGGAGTGTACCCTTCCCCCATGACTAAGACAAACACTCCAAGTTTAGATAGGTTTGATTGGAGCGAGAATTGGAGCATTAATGAGCAAGATATGAAAGTTGGAATGATAGGTGCTCATAGCATCGAAGTTCACGAAAGAAAATTTCAACTCCCCTTGCATGAATAATGAAAAATAACATTGATGTGCGTGGTGGGGTCCCTATATATATTTTTTATAAACATGATATCATGTACCCAATAGTGTGGACCCGATATCGCGTCGGACTCAATATCATGTCCTTTTGAAAATAGGGTATTTGGAAAAATTGATGAATATTTGAATTTTCAAGGCCAACAATGAAGGATTTAAGGTTAATTTGAAAGGGCTAGGATAATGTCAAAGAGACCTAAAGGCACCAAAAGTGTAATGAAGTGGAATCTGGCAATGAAAGTCATGAATAAGATGAGGAAAAATGACATGTAGTGGTGTATAGGAATGTTGGAATTAAAATGATGATAAAGGAAAGAATAACTTTAGCAATGTAATACTTGGAGGGTATAAGGTGATGTGGTGATGTGCAAAGAGTGAAAATTACAAAAGTTATACAAGTGGGTCCTCCCCAAAGCAGGTTCCTACCTATCATACCCTTACATAACCACACTTGAAAATGTCCGTAGGTACTAAAAGGGTTAAATGCAATTCACATTGGTTCCAAAAAATACACACATGTAGATACTACCATGATGAGGTATGAATTCGATGCTACAAAAGACACAAGTCAAAAATTCATGAACAACGAGATGAGGCGAATTGTAGAAGGGATTGCAAAGATTGAGACATGAGGTAACTAACCCAGGGCACAATGAATCCTGAGTGTGGGGCTTGATTAATGTGTCATTAGCATGTCACTCCAAAATTAAGACCAAGTTCATTCCTCCGATCAGTGACATCGCATCGTTTCATCCAAAGATGGACAACCATAAGAGCACCATGACAACAAGGCATACGATCACTTGGTGTTTTGTCCAAGTGAGGAGTGATTTTGGAATTTCTCTATGGCACATTGTTATTGGTCTTTTCTTTTTGTTTTTATTCTTTTTTTGTTTCTTTTTTCTTTTTCAAGTTGCTTTGGCACTTTGTTCTTTCTGATAGTGAACCGGAGAAGCTGCCAACTTTTAGGCATGGGTGCATGTCTTTCTAGTGGGACCCCTAGAATAGCATTAAGTTCCTTTATTGAGTGCTTTTATTACTCTTACTTCCATTTTTT
Organism: Gnetum montanum; assembly: GCA_015680685.1. Classification (NCBI taxonomy): domain Eukaryota; kingdom Viridiplantae; phylum Streptophyta; class Gnetopsida; order Gnetales; family Gnetaceae; genus Gnetum; species Gnetum montanum. The sequence continues at coordinate 67,578 of MNCI01019676.1, forward strand.
GTTAGATGTACAAGGATCTTAGTACAACTAGGCTACATGATAGCTCCTATAGATGTTACCAGAGAGATTCCACAAGTCCCTTTGATGTCACACCCTGGTCATTCCTCCTTAGTCTATCATTTTTTGCTCTAAGAAGGATGAGCACCAAATTACTTTAAGTTTTAATTATGGAAAGAATATCATTGTTCCTAAAGTAGAACCTCTTATTAATAGGATGGGTGGGTGGATGTTGTGGGCTCACTGTCCAAATAAGCAATCACCTAAGACTTGATAGCTTAGAACAACATCTCAACCAACGAGTCACATGAGTGTTCTATTCATAGATGAGAATACCCATAAAAAGATAAAATAACAAAATAACAAAATAAATAACTAGAAAAAAAAAATTATAAAATTAAAGAAAAGAAAAAAAATTATTAATTCTACTTGTCAGAATAGAGGATATCCCCCATAACTAATCCTTTGAGTATGGCTAGAATTAATAAATGGAAAGTTTGGATCCAAGCATTTTGGGAACATTGGAGTTCGGTCATATCCAAACCACTGGGTGTTCTTTGATGTAGTGGTTTGAATGTATCCAAATTGGGGTTCATACACTTGATTAAAGTAGGCATAGTGGGGCAAATTATAAAATGTGGTTAATTGATAAGGAGTTGACCCACTATGGCACTCGTGACTGTAAGATGGTATGCAAGGATCAATATGTCTCCCTATGTGATTATATTCATTAGGCTACATGGTAGTTGGAGTATTGATTGATGGCCCTGATGAGGTAATAGGAGGAGTTGAGTTCAAGAGAGAAGATGCATCACAGTTCTGGACTTATGTTGAGTTGGTGGATGTAGTGCTTTTGGAACTGTGTTGTCTCTTTCTATGGTCATGCCTAAAGAAAGGACACTTCCGATGTTGTGGAGGACCTCCACTGCTATTTACGGTAGTAGCACAAGTAACGTTCATGGGTTGGGGCTGTGGTGCAAAGCCTTCTAGCACAACTAGTGGTAATATAGAAGGAGGTGAATGATGAGAATATGGAGAGCAAGGAGAAGTGCAAGAAATATGAGGTGGTGATCTTGTTTGAGAGGACATGGGTCAATAGTACTCAAGAGAATGATAACAATCTGATGAAATAGAGGATGTTGACATAGTTGGAGAAACAGAATGCTGAAAATAATAAGCACTTGGGTTCAAATGGTATGAAGGGTGTGACCAGTTTGATCATGGCCTCCCCCACGATTAGGATTTTGCCACTGTATTTCTCCTTCTTCTTTTACTACTTGCTTAATAAGCTCTTAAAATTGGTGGGTTCATAGTTCATATAGTTGACCTGGGGCATACATCCCCAAGGTCTCCCTTGTTTCATTGCGGAGCCCATCCATGATGTGATACATTAGCCTTTCCTCGGAGAACCGATGACCTGGGCATTTGTTTAACAAAGAGTAATATCTTTCTAAGGCCATGTCAAGGGTTCATTTCATGCTTGTTTTCACTCTTGGATTTGTTTCCTTAGGGCTGATACTCTTGCAAAGGTTTGATATCTTTTAGTGAAGAGCTCTACCATTGTTGACCAACGTTGAAGTGATTTTGTTTTTAAGGACCTGTACCATACTTTTGCTTGGCCAACGAGTGTCGTAAGAAAGAGCTTAAGTTTTTGCCATCAATTATCAATATTGTTCCATACACAGGCATCATGGATGGCTTGTAAATGATGTTGTGGATCTAAATCATGTCCTCCTGAAAACTTGGGAAAGTAGTTTAAATAAAGCCTACGTAGATGGATTTCCTTATGATTCCTACAGGATATTCGAACAACCTCTTGTATATGCATTAGGCTCCTAGTGGCTAGTAGGGGTTCATCATCACTAGGTAGGTCATGAGTTTGTGAGTTGGGATGATGTTGTCTTTGTTTATGTACATAGAAGATGCCTGCATAAGATTGAGTACTCCAAACTTTGTCTTCATCATAAATTTTGTTGGTTCTCCAATGAATTACCTCACTGCTTGTTGTGTTATCATAGTCTTATCAGAGAGACATTGTTGTGAATGATGTGTGACTTAATTGAAATTAATTTCTTTTCTAAAAGATATATCGTTAATACTTTGTTATAATGATCTTATATGATATAACTAATCTAAATAACTAGCACCGTCCCCGGCAACAGTGCCAATGATGAGTGGTGAGGTACCCTACACTCAACCATATGAATACGAGCATGTATGCACGATTTGGTTGAACTTTGTAGACAGACAAGTTGTGGTATCTAGATAGTTACATGTTGATCGTAGTTCGCTATCTTCCCACTTGGACTAGTATTTCCTTTGTCATGTATGGTTTAGTCCAGAGTAAGGTGAATGATATGATTTCTAACACTAGTCTACTCCTAGAGATAGTGGAAAATAATCTTGATTAAACTAATAAGTAGTAGGAAATAAAGTCTAAGCTAGCCTAAGTGTGATAAGCATCCATCCTTAATTAGCCATACACATCTTAGACCTCATGTACTACTTATGGGATTACCAAGTGCACATTACTTGATCACTCCTAAATACGTTATTGGGTTACCAAGCAGTTACACTTCAATGTTCATGATTAAGTTATACTCATTCTACATTTAACAATAGGAATAGTAAATGAAGGTAAAAAAATATTAACTAAGAAAATAATAAATAACAATAACAATGAAATAATTAAAAACTAAGCGAATGCTACAATGATGGAGTAATCTCGATCTTTATTGCTAATCATGTATGTGTCCAAGTACGTCACACTCAAATAAAGGTTCTATACAATTACAATCATCCAATTGCGAGCATGCACTAGGGAAAGAAGTAAAATGAATTAAAAACTAGCAAAAATACTCTACTCTAATACTTATCGACTCCCCCCCCCCACCTTTCCTGTGAGCCCAAATGTGGTATTTATAGGCCTACACAGGAATCATGATATCGTGTATTCGATATTGTTATCCAAGCTACAATATTGCATATCCAATATTGATGATCCGATATCAGGGCCTGACAAAACACAATTCATCACTAAGCTATGAAATTAAACTACAAGAGTTTTGGTATAGGTTGATTGAATTATGTCTCAAACTGTGTGCCTAAGTGCTGTATTTATAGGCAAGCACATGTCCCACAATATCGGATATCTGATGTTGTAGCATGGGCTCCAATATTAGATATGTGATATCGCAACTTTGACATCAAATGTCCAATATTGTAGCCACTATAAAATGTGATTTATCATACCCCCATAACTGATTGAAAACTCATCCTTGAGTTAAAAATGGGGATAGAATTCCATACAAAATTTGGAAGGTAGATTTACATACATGACTCTTTATGCCATAGTGGTGTGTTACAAAAATGACATAAGACATAACATGAAAAAGTTAACAAAAAATAGAATCTAGATGAAGCTTGATGTATCCTACGTAGTTCCTAGTTGTGGTGGCTCCTCCATTAGTTGCTTCCCCCTATCATCAAGCTTCTAATATTTATATCTATTTAGGAAAACCTAAAGCTTTTCCTCCTCTATTCTTGGATCATTTACCATTCATGCTTATTGTGAAATGTGTGATGGAGCGAGTACATCTCATGGACATGATAGTTATGATAACATTTGATTGGCCTTGATGTACAAAGTCACAAACTACCTCTCTTCTTCAAAAGCTCTAGCATTTTCTCTTGATTCATAATAATCTAATAGTCTTCTAGATAAGTTCCTTGCTACATCCTTTTACCCCTAGTAGTTAGCCTTTATTGCTTCTAGTTTAGAGTTTTCCACCTGAAGTTTTTGTAAAGCATCTTTACAAGCTACAAAATCTTTCTCATACAAGGCATATGTGGCTACTACTTATTATTCTAGTTCATTTTTTGGCCTACGTACTATTAACATGGCCAACTTAGCATAACAAAGGATAGCTAACCACATGTACTCTTTTAGATCCTCAATCTACAGGTCTTTGTCCTTTACTTTTGCCTAGTGAACCTAGGCATAGCTATCCAAGATGGATTGCCAGTCAAGATTTTGTGTTGAAATGGTACTAATTCTAGCATTTTCCTTTTGGATTTTATTCTCATTGATTTTCTTGTTCATGTCCACTTGGTCATGGATGTGTTCTTTGAGCCTCACATGCTTCTTTACCTCATTCTACAACATGCTAATTTCGATGGCTGATTTCTGGTAGATGACATGTACTCCTTCATGAAGAGGATTTTGTTTTCTCATGTGAAGTGGCTCATGTCTTGGTTGACCCTCACTAGTTGTTCTCTTAACTAATAGATGCTTTCTTCTAGGATATTCTTCTATTTTCCCACAATGTTCAACTACATATTATCTACAACAAGTTGTTTATTTTCTTTTTAGGCTATGGTAAGTGCCTTAGCATGTGCATACATTTGAGATTTTGCTACTTAGGCATTCCACATTGCTTTCTCCTTCCCATTCTCTATTTGCTTATTTTACTCAATCAGGTAGTTTATCTACTCTATCCTGAATTATTCTATTTGGTCAACTGCAATAAATTGAGTTAAGTCTCTACATTTGGCCCTCATGGCTATGAACTCCTCTTGAAATTTTAGAATTTCAACTCCTACATGCTTCACCATAGTCTTTGCCATGACCAGTTTTCCTTTGGTAGTGATCAATTCTAATTGTAATACAATGACATCACTTGGGATGTCAAAAAATATTGTCATTACTTATCTAGTTTGTAATAGTTAGTCAAACACATCTTTATGATCAATAGGAATCATTAAGGTTTTGACTAACATCTGAGCATTCATGGCTTTAATTAGTTATATTGGTAGCAATAGTAGGTACATTAAAGGACTCTCTAATGTGATCAATGATCACCTCTACTACTCCCACTACATCCTGGTGTTGCATTATCATAATTGTGCCTCCTTCTCCAGTCTCTAGCATCACATGGAATGATGTAACATTCCCAAAGATAGGTTGTGATCATTGGTCCCCTCCTCTGATTTGTAGTAAGATCTACCAACTCATAGGATCAAAAAAAATTATGGATTATATGGAATTATCTATAACTCTATAGAGGTTGGTTTTCTCTCTTGTTTCCCAGTTAATGGTCTTTGCAATCTATTAAAAATGACTCATTGGTGATCTATAATCTTGCGGTGGTGCCTGTGGAACTTACTCTTGCTGCTACTATTGTTCTTCTTATTTTTCCTTATCCTTGTCTCTCCTAGGTGGTGTTGATTTAAGTAGTTCAACATATGAATCATTATGGGCTCTCTTGGAAACATAATTGGTGTACCCTAGGATTTTGGCTTTCTTGCACAACTTTCTAATAAGGCAAGGGAATGGAAGTGTTAGCTTCTTTGCCTTCCTTTCTTCAAATCGCCTTTGAATCTCCATAAAGTAGGGTTGTATTATATTTGCATTGTATTTTTCCATTAGGATCACACTTTCACTAGCTGCATAGGTGGATAATCTATTTAGTCCTTTCATTGGAAAAAAGTGGTTTGTGCCAATTGTGAAATAGATTCTTTCCTCCAGAGTTAATTCATTGTATTCCTTATCCTCTTTGCCATATGCTTCTTTTAACCATGGGTTCCTAGTTTCAGCATTTGATCTTGTGGATAGATGTGCTATTTTCACCCCTTCATCGGATATGTTCAGAGCTTCTTCTATCACCTTGAATAAGCATGAAACTGAGACTCCTCCAATGTTGACCATGGTTCCCTCTTCCTTATTATGTTAGAACTGATAGGTTTCCCCAAGGTACCAATCACTACTGTCTGAAAGAATATAGCATAGCAATGACCCTTGGAGTTGTGGCTTTACTACTTCTAGAAAAAATTTCATAAATGGACCAAAGTTCATCTACACAATTATGGTAGTTAGAATTAACTTCTCTTAAATAGCTTGAAGATAGTCTTGTGACAATGTGAGATGTGTCCTTGCACTTGTAGTTCTTTTGCCTCCCCTTGGGTTGATTATTTGGTGGCTATAATTTCTTAATAAATACTGAAGGATTGGGCTTCTTACTCTACATGTTCTAGTTCTTATCCTCTAGGTCAGCCTCTACCTTAGCCTCTTGGTCATTTGGTTACACATTGTGAGGGTTCTCTATGTGATCCTCTTTTCGAGGCCATCTGCAATCATTCAAGGGTTTGGAATTACTAAGGTATTCTCATATATTAATCACAATTCCATACCTTTCTCATACCCTTAGCTACATTAAGTTTGTAGTTCATTATAATTGTAGAGTTAGTGAATTTTTAAAAATTTCTGTCATAAATGTTAGTTGCTTTATAACCCTTCATGATTGTCTAATTTGTTCTTATTCCTGAATCATAATGATGGTTATAGTTCCTTAAGAGCATTATTTAAGTATTCTGACATTAATATGATTGATTTTTCATTTAAAATTTTAAGCTTACTTTCATCCTTACCCTTAAAATACCTTTTGGGGATTAGTAAGTTTTGAATAAATGGCTTAAATTTTTTTCACTAGCACCCCTCCACAACTAAGATTAGCACTCTAGGATCAAATAGATTCAAAAATCACAAAAATAAGAGTGATAATGTGCAGGATATGACCTAGGAAAGCTAGGAGGTCAAAGATCAAAGTGTCAAAGAAAAATGGAAAAATCTCCCTTAGCTCAAATGAAGAATGATCAAAAATTCGGCTAAGTGTTCACCTATATATAGTTTTTATGCTATTTGATATTGGGGATCCAACATCAAGGATCTAATATTAAGTTAGCTCTAATAGGCAACAAATTCTCATTTTTCATGGAGTTCTAAGGATAAAAAATTATTGAAGCTTATTCAGAGGGTCTATGCAATCAATAGATACATATTTTTGAAAAGTTTGTTATTGGAACTTCCTAAAGAAGGAATCTTAGGCTACAAAATTTTAGGAACTATTAATAAGATGGATAAGAAGGGTAATGAATCCATGTTGTTGGAATAGAAAATTTAAATGATATGGGTAGTTCTATTGATGTTTGTTGATGTTGGAAGGCTCAAGATGATGTGGATTTGCTTAGCAGGTGATGAATTGTGTTTTTCATATGCTTTGATATCAAGGTGGCTACAATATCGAGTATGTGATATCATGGCCCAAAATGTGATATCGTACATTTGATATCATAGGGTTACTCTCGGGGTTCATAAATACAGCACCTAGTGCAAAATTGGGAGTAAGTTTTTGGAAATCAAGTAGCAAAACTCTTATAGTTTGTCCATTTGAAAGTTAGAATATTTTCCAAGTGCTTGTAGCAAGAGGTCTAAGTGTAAAAAAATCTTTATGTAAGCATTGATGTATCTAAGCACACCATTATGTCAGCAATAAAGATGAACTCTTTGATCCATTCCTTGTAGCACTTGAGACTTTCTTTCTTATGCATTTATATATTGTGATTTCATGCAATTTACATTAATGTTATTAGTTAGTAAGTAATTTTAATCAATTAAGAAAACCATTAAAATACACAAGCATGACCCCTTTGAGCATACATGTGATGCTTGGTAGCTCAGAAATAATTAGTGTTTGACAACCCAACAGTGTTTGCACAAGTTCAAGATGTGTCCGGGAAGAAGGAATGGTTACTTGTGTTAGGATAAATTAGACTATAGTTTACTTAGCAATTAATCGCTCTTACTTTTAATCACTCTTACTTTTATTATTGTTCTAGGTGACTAATTCCATAAAAACACAAAATAATAAAAATCTTATGCCTTAGTCACACTTAACCATACAATTGCATTGCACAAGTGGGACTAAGAAGACAATGAATGAACAACACGTACACACTATTTAGCTCTAGCATACCTAGTAATTATAGTCTGCAGAATTCGACCAGATCACATGTGAACACCTATGATTCGTATGGTTGTGTAGCAGTACCTTGCCACTCATCATTGACACTGTTGTCAGGGACTGTAGTTCTTCGTGCACTATCTAAACCTAGTGAAATTTAGTAACCTCGTTGTTCAAACCCTCATAGTCAAATTTTATGAAAATAAAAATTATTATTATTATTATTATTATCATTAAATTAAACCTCAATTGCATAATATTTATTAACACAAAATGTCTTCTTCTTATAGAAGCCCATCTCCGCCTAGGGTATTTCAAGTACCTCAATAATACCAAGTGGTATATGCTCATCCCAATGAGTATGTACTAGACTTTACCTTCATCTTGCATCAAGATGAACTGATGTGGTAATGTGATATGGAAGGCAACATTATATTTCCACCTAACTAATTTATTCCAGCAATGCTCTAGCTAATGCTCACACGACATGGGCTTCAACATCTCCATGGAGAATACGAGATGCGAGATCCTAATGCAAGGGATTATCATCCCACTAAAGTACAAAGATTAAGGGATTATTAGCTAGAGCACCAACATGATCTTATGAAGGGAAAGGGTCAAATATTTTTCACCTCTACTTGGCCTAATTGATGAAGGTGACCACTTCTTTTGTGATTCTCCTATCTTTGACTTTGTTTAAGGGGACTTCAACTAAAATGTACAGTCTACAATCCATAATCTAGGTTTTGGTCAAAATGGATCTAATGACAAAAATGGATCTAGAGAAGCAAGTCAAGAAAAGGGGGACAAAGGAGATCATGATTGTGATCATGGTCACAAGCATCGAAGGAAGAGTGATAGGTGTTAGTGTAGAGAAAGTTCCCCTTCTTCTTCCCCTTCATCATCATCTTCTTCTTCTTCATCTGGTTCAAATTGTGGTTGTAGAAGAAATAACCATGATGGAGGTGACTGATAGGACCAGAATAATTGAAGGGACAATCATAATAGTTGTGAATGAAGACGTGTGTGATCCAGAGAAACCCATCATTGAGAAAGAAGGACTAGTGAAGAACATCAAAGGCACCACCATCATGACCTTGATGAACCTCTACTTGTTACTCAGAGCATGTTGAATATTACAGAGGCTATGAGGACTCCAACAAGGCATGTGAACGATAGTAATAAGGAGGCTGGATATGAACAACATTCCATAGTTTGAGGTAGGATATAATGTTGATCCACAAAATCATCTCTAAGCCTTTCAAGATGCATGTGCATTGTAGAATATTGAGAACAAATGACAAAAGTTGAAATTATTTCCAAGGACACTTATAAAGGAAGAAAAAAATTGGTACTAATCCTTGGAACTAGAATCAACCAGGTGGTGGAGTACAATGTTGGAATTATTCAATGACATATATCAAACATACTCCTAAGTATCCAATTTAAGGAAACAAATTCAAGGGTGGAAAAAAGGGAATCATGAGCCCTTGGATGCTACTATTGGCTAATATTACTCTTTGTTGCATAGGTGTCCTGCCCATGGATACTCTTAGCTTAATCAGCTTTTCCATATCATAGACGAGTTGCAGTTTGAAACCAGGAAAAACCTCAATGTCTATGCCCAAGGGAGATTGGTTGAGTTGAGTACCCATTGGATTCAAAAATTAATTGAGTAGGTAGCCAAGGAGAAGGAAGAACTGAGAAAATGTGAAAGTGCAGAAGAATACAATAAGGTCCCTCCTATTCGGAGAAATGAGGTTCAATTTTGTGATAGTAAGGATGAATTCATTAGAGATGAGGTGGTTAATCAGAAAACCTTGCCATTCCAGAAATTGCAATTAGAAATCACGGCTAAGGTTGATCAATTATGGGACTCCATGAATAATAGGTTTCAAGTTGTTCTTAAAATTACTGAAGAGTCTAAGGAGCAAAGTGGTAAGCGTGAGTGTTAGAGGTGTAAGGAGGTTGAACGTGCCATATCTAAGGGTAAAGGTAAGATAGTTGTGATAGAGATGGCTATAGATAGTAATTCAAATGATGATGTTGGATGTGATGTCTACCAGTATGAACATCCTAAGGGATGTTATCTAGTTGTATCACACTTGTAGGAATTTGGGGTGTATGCCTTACATCCACGACTTGCACAAAGGAAAATTCCCAAAAGATTACCTTATCCACAAGGCAATCCTTGATAGTGCCACCAACTATAGCAATATTATCCAAGTGGAACTCCTCTACAACCCTATGAATTGTACCAGCAATGGGAGTAATCACAATCATGGGCATTGCCACCTCCAAGATAGTAATACCCTTACTAGCAACTAGATCCCTATGGTTACTATGTTCAGCAACCTTCATCTCCAAGGGACTCCTCTAGTCATGTTGCTGCTTACCAACCTCACCACTACCCTCTTGAAACATACTAATCATCCTATCCAAGGAAGGATGCCACCTACTACCCTTATGTACCTCCTATCCCTACACCTACTCTTTCATCTCCTACACAACTACCACTTGCTCCATCCATGTAGGGTGAATTGCCTACACAACCACAACAAAAGAACACTATGAGGGTAGTTAATTTGCAATCAGTTAATCCATCAAGTAGGTCAAAATCACAAACAAAGAAAAGACCCTTCTTTCAACCTCATAGTTCACCAAAGCCCTCGAACACATTAGTGGTTAGTAACCCTGCTCCTCCAAATTTTTCTATTTCCTCTTTATCTGAGTTCCCTTCAAACCAAAATCCCTCTTGAATCCATACTGTGATGCTAACACATGCTGTATCCAATTAGATTCAAGCTGGTAACCTGCCAAGAAAATTAGCTGATCCTGGGAGTCCCCTAGTTTACTTGCAAATTTCTAGGAATGAGCCTTGTAAAGCTTTTCTTGACTTTGGTTTCAATGTTAATTTGATCTCGCATGAGATGTACACAATGTGGAGTCTTCCTCCCTTGAAGAAGAGCAACATTCAGTTGAAACTGGTAGAATAGTCTCTTGCTATTTCATTGGGACTGGTTGAGGACATTGTCACCATCATTTGTGGTTGGTCATATCCTACTGATTTCCTATTAATCAAAGTGGAGAATTGCAAAGGGGACTTTCCAATTATTATGGGAAGGACATGGCTAAGTATTGTTGATGTTAAAATGGACATTAGAAATATTTCCTTGGAGATATCAAAAGAAAATGAATTTGGAAAGATCGAGAAGAAGAGAGTCCCATGTATCGCATATAGTGATTCAGGGTGCCATTGCGTGCAAAAGCTATGGTCCGTAAAGTAAACATCTATCTCTGCATGCAAGTAGTATGCACACGACAGCCACAAAACAAGAGGACACCCAATGGTTGATAATTGATGCTAGTAGTAATAGATTATGCATGGAACCTACTAAGGGCCTAATGTATGAATATGTTGCAAGTATGGATGAACTCGAGCAAGTTCATCACCAGCTCTCTAAAAAAGAAGATGATGATATCAATTGGGATTAGCTAGAAATTCTTGAAAATTTTAAATAAGAGTGCCTTGAATTGAAGACACTACTGACTGGAATGGAGTACGTATTTTTGAAAAAAGGAAGGCCAGTTATCATTAATGCCAAGCTTTCTATAGAACAGAAGAAAAAGTTAATAAAAGTTATGTAAAAGTGGTTAGCAACTTTTGCTTGGTCATATTTTGAACTCGCTAGGTTAGATTCAAGAATATGCTCGCATCAAATACACCGACCCTGTCATCAAGCCAAAATGATAGCCACAGTGGTGTTTGAATCCCAAATTAAAGTAGATTGTCAAAGAGGAGATTGAACAACTTCTCAAGGTAGGATTCATCTACCCTATTGTAGATAGTGATTGGGTTAACCCACTCATGATTGTACCAAAGAAAGTAGGAAAATGATGAGTGTGCATTGATTTTTGGCTGATCAGTATGGTAACTTTCAAAGATCATTGTCCGTTGCCTTTCGTCAACCAAGTGCTAGATGACATTTCTAGGCATTGTTATTATAGCTTTCTTGATGGTTATAGTCGCTATAACCAAATTTAGATTACACCAAAGGACTAGGCAAAGATAACTTTCACAAGTCCTTGGGAGCCTTTTGCTTACCAACAGATGCCATTTGGTCTATGCAATGCTCCAACCACATTTCAACGATTAGTTCTCAACATTTTCCAACAACAAATTGGTAGTGGGGTAGAAGCTTTTATGGATTATTGTTCTACCTATGGAGCTATGTTCAAGCAAGCCCTAGATCATCTTGAGCAGGTATTGAAGAGATGTGTCGAAACAAAACTCTGGCTCAATTGGGAAAAGAGGCATCTTATGGTCCAGGAAGGCATAGTCTTGGGGCATCGCATTTCAAAAGTAGGAATTAAGGTGGACCCTGAAAAAGTAAGGGTCATCCAAGGAATAACCCGCTAAGCCGAAATAGTCAAAGAAGTGTAGTCATTCCTTTGTCATATTGGCTACTACTGGCACTTCATTGAGAATTTTTCCAAAATCGCCAAGCCATTGGTAGAATTAACAAAGAAGGATGCATCATTTGTCTACACCCCTACATGTAAATTAGCATTTCAAAAATTGAAGTAAAAGCTTATTGAAACCCCTATTCTTCAAGCACCAAATTGCTCCAGATTGTTTCATGTGACGACCGATGCATCAAATTATGCTTTGGGGTAGTGCTTATGCAAATGGATGATAAAAAAATGTCCATATTACATTCATTGCATAAGCCAAAGCATTGTGGGTGCACAATTGAACTACACCACTACGGAAAAGGAGTTGATGGTAGCAGTGTTTACCTTAGAGAAGTTCAGGCACTATGTGCTTGGCTACAAAGTGTTTGTGCACATAGATCATAGTGCTATCAGATTTGTAATGAACAAATTAATGGTGAGCCCTTGTGTCATATGGTGGCTTGTGATTTTATAGGAGTTCAATCTCATAATGGTAGATTGAAAAGGTGTAGATAATGTGGTCGTGGATCACTTATCGCGACTAAGATGGGATGAAAATAAGAAATAAAGCCCTTTATATGATCAATTCCCTTATGAATCTCTCCTTGCAAGTGTTATTAATGCATAAATGCCTAATGAACCAAAATGGTATGACACCATCCTCACTTATCTGCTCAGGCAAGAATTGCTACAAGGGCTAGACACTAGAAAGAAATAATATTTTCTTCACTCGGTCAAGTATTTCATGGAAATTAAGGAAAACTTTTACAAAATTTTTCTTGATGGCTTGGATCATTAGTGTATCCCTAATATGGATCAACTGTGTGTTCTATAAGATAATCATGAAGGTCCTTGTGAGGGTCATTATGCTAGGAGATGGACAACCATAAAAATCCTCATGGCCGGGTATTATTGGCCAACAATCTTTAGGGATGCACACCAATTTGTTCACGCTTGTGATTGTTGTCAGAGGGATGGTGGAATGAAAGCTTGAATGGAGGGGCCACAATAATGGATACAACCTCTTGAGCCATTCAATATTTTGGGCATTTACTTTATGGGTCCCATTGCACCTTTATCAAATGAGAAGGCATATATAATAGTCATAGTTGACTATTATATCAAGTGGTAGAAGTAGCAACCGTCACCGATTGTACATCTACCACTGTTGCTTTGTTTGTATAATGAAACATCATAAACAGGTTTGGTATACCTTGTGTGTTAATTTCTGATAATGGAACTCATTTCATAGGTGTCACTTTCTAGAAACTGATGCAACACTTGGGGGTTGAGCATAAACTCACAACTCCATATCACTGCCAAGCTAGTGGTCAAGTTGAGGTCACTAATTAGGAGACTACAAAAATTTGAACACATACCATTAGCAAGTACCGAAGGGATTAGAGAACTAAATTAAATAATTCCCTTTATTCTCCCTATGAGCTCATGTACGAAAAACTACCAACATTGAGCATCTAATCTGAACTCCGTACACTGTCTACAACCTATGATCTTGACCTAAATCTAAGTCTAACATAGAAAGAATGATTAATGAGTCTCAACTTACTAGAAGAAAATCAGTCAATGGCCCTATCATCTAACGAAACACATAAGGCATTCAACAAAAGCACCATGACCTCAAAATAAGAAAATTCAAGTTTCAACTAGGATATAAGGTTCTCTATTGGAATCCTGCACATGTACCCCAAAAAACCAAATTTCAAACATTGTGGAAATGACCTTACATCATTGATGAGACTTTTTCATCTAGGGCCATGATCATCTACAAACCTGATAGCCCAGACAAGAAACAACTAGTCAACATTCAACAAATAAATCCTTTCCATGAGGCCAAGCCAACCAACGCAACAAACACCTTGTCAGATGGACAACCATGCTCAATCTTTTCAATCTCTCCCTTCCAACCTAGTCATGAGGGAGATGGCCACCCATACTAACACCTTAGGTGACTCCTTAGTTTTTGGTGTTTTTTTACACATTTTTGGTTTTAAAACTTTTTTTTTTACATATTTGTATTTTTTAAGGTTATTAGTCTTCTCTTAATTTTTGATTTAAACCATCATTAATAGATTCAATATTTATTGTCTACTCTTTTACTTTCTTTTATGGTTATATTCACTTTTGTTTGATGTGTTTTTAGACTTTTTTTTTAATAATAAGGTGGTAGGTACAGTGGTAATGCACTACTCGATGGTGATTTGTTTCATTTGTAATTTGATTGTTATGTCTATTTTCTGACTTTGAATGTCATTACTGATGACTGGGGCATGGGTGTTTTTCTTCATGTAATAGGTAGTGAGTCCACATCATCCACCCATCCACATACCCTATGGTTTTCCTTATTTTTGAAGCATGCAGTCTCTTCTTCATTAATGCAAGTTTAATAAATTGGTGACTTGTGTAGTTTCTAAAATTGAAAAGGAATCAAAGGTTTCGATAGGGTGTGGCTTCAAAGGGATGGAAAATGAAGGATGTGTATCGAGTTTAGGCTGTTAAACATGACAACTTACAAATATCATTTTCTCTTGTCATTTGTGGACCAGGTGTTTGATACCATTTCTAAACACTCCTTTTATAGCTTTCTAGATGGTTATAGTGGCTATAACCATATTTAGATTACACTAGAGGATCAAGCCAAAACAACATTCACAAGTTCCTAGGGAACTTTTTCATATAAACAAATGTTATTTGCTCTATGTAATGCTCCTGTATCCTTTCAACTCCTTGTCCTAAGCATCTTTCAATAATAGATTTGTAGTACGATGGAAGTCCTCACGAATGACTTCTCTACCTATGAAACTATATTTAAGCAACCATGGACCATCTTGAGCAAGTATTAAAAAGGTGTTTGGAGATAAACCTTTAGCTCAACTACTAGGAAATCCACTTGATGATCCAAAAAGGCATTATTTTGGGGCATAGAATATCGAAAAAATGGATCAAGGTGGACCCTACAAAAATAAGGGTCATCCAAGGAATTACCTACCAAAAAAATTGTGAAAGATGTTCAGTCATTCCTTGGTTACATTGGCTACTACCAATGATTCATAGAAAATTTCTCTAATATCGCTAAATCATTACTAGAGTTGACAAAGAAGGATGCTCCATTTGTCTAAACTAAGGAATGAGAAAATGCGTTCTAGCACCTCAAGCAAAAACTCATCGAAACTCTAATTCTATGAGCACATGACTTATCCAGACCATTCCAAATCATAACAAATGCATCAAATTATGCTTTGGAAGTTATGCTCACATAGTTGGATGATCAGAAACATCCTTACTACATCCATTGCATGAGCTAAAGCATTGTTGGTGCATAGCTGAATTACATCACAACAAAGAAAGAATTGATGGTAGTGGTGTATGCATTGGAGAAATTTAGGCACTATATGCCTAGGTACAAGTTGTTTATGTACACAGACCATAGTGCAATCCAATTCTCGATTAACAAACTAATGGTAAGTACTCATAACTTGACCTTACAATTGTAGATTACAAGAGAACTAAGAATGTGGTTGTTAATCACTTGTCTTAATTTTGATGAGACAATAAAGAGGAGGAGAGCCCACTTTCTAATTAATTTCTTGATGAACTTCTCTTTGCTAGGGCTATAACTGAATAAGTGTCCAATGAGCTTAACTGGTCAATGGCATTCTCACCTATCTTCTCACTCATGAGATGCCACAAGAGTTGAATCATAGGAAGAAATAATAGTTTCTTCACTAGGTGTAACAATTGAATATGTCAGTGGTTGGAATTACCAAGGGGTCAATGGCTACATAGCCTTAACCTCGCCTCTGTGCAAGGGCCTTACTAGAAATGGAGGTGGAGCACCTTGGACAGTCTTTTTCATCGAATAGGAACTTTGTCATTAGTAGCTAAGGTGGTGGTAAAGTGATTAACCAAAATGTCAACGTGAACGATGCAAGATGATGCTAAGTGTAGAGTGGTGTTTCATGGTAAAGTGTAAATCATATTCATAGGATGAACATGAGTGTAGTCAAGGTTTTTTGCTAAAATAAGGATGCCAACACACAAAGGCTACTACCCAAATGTAGTACAACATGACCATGTATGGAAAAAGTGAAAAGATGCAAGAAAAATGTAAGAAAATGCTAGAAATAGGAGATAGAAATAGAACAACACTCCAAATGGAAGCATAGTTAACTCTAAAAGGGGTTCAAAAGGTATGTGGTGTACAATAGGCATAATGGGAGCATAGCCATAGTCTCGATGGTGTCAGGCTATGAAGTTTGGTGCTCACCATGGTGTACTATGCGGTGTTCTGCAAGTGTACTGTGCAGTGTTCTACAAGGCTACAATGGGGCTATCGTGTACCGATAGTATACTATGCAATGTTCTGCAGGGCCACAATGGGGTTACAGTGTACTAACGGTGTATTGTGCAATGTTTTGTAGGGCTACAACAAGGCTGTGGTGTATCCACAATGTACCGTGCATTGTTTTGTAGGGTTGTAACAAGACTGCAGTGTATCGATGGTGTACCATGCAGTGTAACTCTACCTCTCTACCGATGTAGTATGCTCTAGGTCTCATTTTCCCATGGAGCTAAGTGCTAAGATGCCAAAATGCCAAATGCCAAATGAAAGTGCCAACTGCATCCCCCCTAAAAATGTTGGACGTCTAGGAATATAAATAGGGCTAGGTTAGCTCAAAATGTGAATTGAGCACCACATGGTAGTGTGATAGGTGGGACTATGCACGGGGGTGTAGTGAGAGCATAGTCTTAGACTTAGGCAAAATCTGGTTCAAAAACTAGCAAAATGTAGCTAAGTGTTAACTATGCTCCAAGGCAGGCTGACTCTGCTCTTGAGCATAGTGAGCATAGGTTCAGCACTTAGACAAAAATCTACAAAATCTAGCCTCTAGATTGACTATGCTCAAAGCTTAGAAAAGTTTTGGCAAAAACTAAGCTTCGAAATTGTCTATGCTTTGACTACACTCAATAGTTAAAAAATTATGCAAAACTAGTATTTCATGCTAACTATGCTCTAGAGCATAGTCCTAGCAATGGGAAGCATAGTCTCAGCACTTAGAAAAAATCTGTGGCTTGTGTCACCATTTTGACACTTAGAAAAATTTGGCAAAACTAGAAATGTGTGTTGACTATGCTCTAGAGCATAGTCAATGGGTGTATAGAGTGTAGTCTCAACACTTAGAAAAATTTGGGCAAAGTGCCACCATTTTAACACTTAGCTAAATTTACAATTGAGACACTGGGGCTTGAAATTTTATAGTCTTTCATTGGCCACTCTTTGTTGAAGTTTGGAGGAGTGGCCCGAGAGACATCAAGAAAATAGTAAAAGACCACAACAACCTTGCCACCAACATTGCTTGTTGGTACCTGATCAAGTGTCATTCCATCATGCTCAAGAGTGCTATGGGTGAGGATATGCCAAGGGAAAAGGATGTTGGTAATGCACTAGGAAGATGAAATGCAAGTAGGGAAGATAAAATGCAAATAGTGTATCATGATGAAACATGCAAAGTTAGCATGGCTAACAGTGACCATGGCATGAAGGCTTATCCTTGAAACGTTGACCTCTTGTTGGAGTGCTCATGAGAAAGACAAAGTTGATCTAAGTCTAGGCCAGTTGCAAAATTGTAGTGTTGTCAATTTGCTTAGGGATGTGCTTTTTTCCATTCTCTTTTTCTTTTTTTTTGTTTGCTTTTTCTTTTGCTTTACTATGAGGAAAAACTCTATTGGGTCTAACTTACTACTGAATGCTACCTGAAGGGTGTTGACCATCAAGTGGATGGGCTTTGTGGGCCATCAAGTAGATGGACTTTACTTTTGATGTAACCATGTCACATTTGTGGAATAGGTGTTTCCTCCTAGGAATGAGGTGCATTACATCTACTTGGGCTTTGACTAGCCAACAAACACTTCCCATGGGCCAAGTTATGTTACGTCTATCATGGGATCTATAGCATGATGTGAAGAGAGTATACCATATGTGTTTACACTATGTATGCATCAGAGGGTTTGCATGCAAGGGAATGTAGGAAATGCAAGAGGGTATGGGAATGCGAGAGTGAATGTGCATAGGCTAAAATGAGATGAGGGGGATGAGCACTTTTGAGTGGCTTTACTAGCCTAATCATGCACATCAGAGTAATGTGGTGACTTGTTGTTGTGATGAGAAGCGCCTTTGCATGACCACCTCCGGGGCTTCGTCTTGTAAAGACAACTCCAAGAAGACAAGAAAACCAAAAAACATGAAATGCAAGTAAAATGCTAGATGTGAACATACTACAAATGTTTGAAATGTTGAATCAGTTGTAAGTGCTTAAGAAGCCAATGGAATTGCTAGTGCAATGATGCTACAAGTGCCCCAAAGGTTGCACTGATGGCAAGTGCTCCAAAAGATCAACAACATGTTTAAAGTCCTAGAAAACTTTGAATCTAGTTTAAGGTCTTGGAAAATCGTGGTGTGCTAGTTTAGAGTCCTAGAAAATTACAGGATGCCAGTTTAACATCATAGCAGATAAGCTGTTATGCTAGTTTAATGTCATGGCCCAAGGATCATTTGTGCTAGTTCTAGCATCATGGCAGACAAATACTATGCTAGTTTTAACATCATGGTGGATGAGTGTTATGTGCTGACCTTGCTTTAGTGAGGTACAGTGCTACATGCATAGCCATGTTATGTGCCTACAAGATCCTACAAAAATCAACTAAAAAAAACAACATCAAGCGACAACTGTGTAACAAGGTTAATGTGCACAGGTGAAAGGAAAGCAATGTGAAAAGTGAAAGTTTTGGGCCATTCTAGGCTACAACGATAGTTTAAGGCTATTTTGGGCCATTGCTAGTTTAAGGTCTTTTCATACCATGGGGGTTGCTAGTTTAAGGCCTTTTCAGGTCATGTATTTTTGTAGTTTTATGATTTTTTTTATTTTTTATGTGTTTTTGATGTTTTTTAAATGTAATGTGTAAGTTAAGTGGATGGATACATAAAAAAAACAAAAATGTGTAAACAAAGTGAAGCAATGTGTGAACTAAGCAAGCAAGCAAAATGTAAATGCATAAACAAATCCAACGCGAGCGAAAACCAAAAATGCATGGCACATGAAGGCAATGGGCAAGTAGGCACCTAGCACATTTTTGGCCAAAGAAAAGTTTTACTCACGTAGTTGCTTCCTAACCAGGCATGGATTAGGGGGCATACAAGGCTTAGGATCCTCTAGGAGGCTATTGGCTTCAACCACTCATTCGGGTGTATTAGAATTAAGCGTTGCATTGGTTGTTATAGGTGTACCACTAAGAAACTCCACCTTCAACACTTGCTCCATGTCTATGTTGTGGGTAGTTGGAGGGAAGGCATTGTCATTGTAGATGATAACTTGACCACCTTTATATGGAAGGTGGATTTCTTGATGGAGAGGAGAGGAGAGGGCCCATAGTTGAGATAGCCAAGTGATGAGTGGAGAGGTACCCCTACGCTCAACCATACAAATATGAGCATTTCACACATGATCCTGTTGAATTCCAAGGACTAAGTGCTTATGCACCCTTGTGGAACAAGGATAGGTTGGTTGATCATTTTCTTCCTAAACTTACTTATATGTCACAATTGTATGGTTAAGTAAGCTTGAGGCATATGATTTTTATATCTTTTATGCTTTTATGTCCTGTGCTAATAGGGAAGGAGAGAGATAACTAAGTGACTAATTTAACTTAACTACTTAGTAACTAAGTTCTAACTAATCCTAACACCAACATTCATTCTCACTTACCGTACACATCCTGAACTAGTGCAACACTACTGGGATTACCAAACGCTAATCGTTATTAGGTTACCATGTATTACATGCATGCTTGAAGTTATCGTACTGTGTGTGTTTACTTAGGAGAGTTGTAGGGAGAGAGAGAGAGAGAGAGAAAGAGAGAAAGGACATTAATTAACTAAGAAAGCATTTAATAATATCAATTAATACTAATTAATCTATTTTGGATGCTGCAAGGTTTATCATAAAGTTCATCTTTATTACCATACACAAGGTGTGCTTAAGTACACAATGCTTGAATAAAGATATGTTCACTTTGTAACTCCTACTGCAGGCATGCAGAAATAATTCTAACTCTGGGAGGGAGAAAAGGCAAGAGTTTAGCTAAGGGTCTAACTATCTAATGCAAAACCAAGTGCACTCGCCTCTTATTTATAGGCAAGGAAGTTGGCCCTGATATTGGGTATCCAACATGATATGGTAGGCTTCAATATCGCAGACTTGATATTGTAGATGTGATAGTTCATCATATCCCCATGACTAAATGAAAAATCGTCCTTGAGTTCCTTACAAAATATTGGGAAGGTATGGAATTATTGACTAATTGACAACTGATGGTGGAATGGGATGATAGACTCAACGTGCCCAGTGAACGGATCAATAAGCATATTACATCATTAGTGTTCATGACCATTGTGGTGAACACTCATTTATAAATTACATCCAAGCCTTTATTTGGTAGCTTGGAGAGAAAGAGAAGATAGAGTGTGTTGTTGCCAATGCAGAGATTGCACCTTCCATTGTTTATCCATAGCCACATCACCAAACTTGATCCTTTCATAAAAATTCTAGTTCTGGTCCATCTTGAGTGCTTTCTTCAAGCTCATTCTATCGTTTGTATGATCACCATCTGCACACACAGCACAGTCACAAATGAGCAAAGATAGATAAACCACATGTAGTTGATAGCTTTCCTCGATATGAAGTGCATTGGTTGAGTTGTGATTATGGAAGAAGCTAATTCATAGATTTATCACTGGTAACTACCCAAGGTGTAGGGGTTAGGCAAATAGTAGAATGGAAAAATTAAAAAAATTTGTGCTAGGGCCCTGACAACTAAAAATGAACCTCCAATAGCTATAAGATGGAAAAATATGAGGAACAAGAAAGATGGGAAAAAAAATAACAATGGCAACACCAATAAAATGGATGTCATAGATGGGGAAGAAATAAGAAATTATTGATTTTAGAAAATGTTTAAGGAAAAGAAGTTAACAATTGCACCAAAAAGGAATGCTGGTGAGTCCTTCCCAAAGCAGGCTCATGCCCTTTATGCCCTTACAAACCCACAAACCAAAGAGTCCATAGGCTCTAGGAATGTTATTTGGAAGTAAGAGTTAAATCCTTACCCACAAGAAATCACCAAAGAAAAATAATGCATCAACCCAGAAATGGACTAATGATCAAATTGGCAATGAGGTGGAAAATGGGAAGAAATATGGAAAAGAGAGAATGGAATGGAATCCCGAGAACAAGGTTGTGTAAAGTCCCTTGTATATTTTATGGTTAATATCACTAAATAGAACTCATTCCAAATCTAGACTCAAACTAGCCTCATTTAGTGACCTCGCATCAATACACTTGGCCAATCCATCCTCATGAAGCAACAAGAATGCTTCCACAAAGAGTGACCACCATTTTGAGGAGAGCAAGATGGAGAAGTAGGAAGCGAGAAAGGGCCTTAGTTAGAGGGAACCTTCAAGCATGGGTAGCATGTCTTTCCAGTGCCATAACCAATGCTTGTTGCCCATATTTCTTTATTACGTCTAAGGGGTGTGCTTTGAATTCTCACTTTTTTCTCTCCTTCTCTTATTTTTTTTCTTATTTTTTCTTATTTTTTTATTTTTATTTTTATTTATTTATGTATTTTTTCTTGAGAACCACACCATGAAAAGACTTATTTTTATTCACTCAGCTTCTTGATATCTGATTGATGGTAGAATGGTGGAAAACCCAAGAAAAAACATCCAAGCACCCAAGAGAATGACCAGCAAAAATGCATCAAATCCCCTTGAAGTCACACCCTTCTCATCCTTTGAGTCTTTTCTTGGTTTGAAAAATACCCAACCACTAATTTATTAACAAGTTTTCTTAGAAAAAAGGGATTGTACAGTTCCAAACCAAAGGAGACCATAGAGTTGTATGGATGAGTGGACAGCGTGGACTCATTGCCTATTTTACCAAAAGAACCATACCTTACTATCAACATCATAATTCAAAGGTAAAAACCAAACATTAGCAATCAATATGATATAATTCAACCCACCATCATGAGCACTTATTGGATGAAAAATAAAAGTAAATCAAGAAAACAAAAAAATAGTAAAAATATGAACGATGGCGTAAAACAAAAATAAGAAAAGTTGGAAAAATTTGTAAAACAAAAATGTGAGGGCCTAGAATGGTTGGCATAGGTGGCCATCTCCCCCACGACTGAGTTCGAAGGACGAGATTTGAAATAGTGAGCAAGGTTGTCCATAAATAGAGCTAACATGTGTATTGGTTGTCCTAGGCTCATGGAAAGGTTTGGTTTTTTGCACGTTGATCAATAGTTTCTTGTCTAGGCTCTCAGGTTTGTATATTGTCATGGCCCCTGAAGGAAAGGTTTCATAAATAATATAAGGTCCTTCCCACAGTGTTTGAAATTTAGTATGGTGTGGCATATGTGTGGGATTCTAGTAGAGAACCTTATCTTCCGATTGATATTTAACTTTCCTAATCCTTAGGTCATGACACTGTTTATTGAATGACTTGTGCAATTCGTTAGATGAAAGGGCATCTAGTTAGTTTTCATCTAGCAAGTTAAGGGTTACCAACAATTGTTTCTATGCTAGATCAAGGTCAAGGTTGAGGTCACATGCCATGGATAGTGTACCGAGCTTAGTTTGAATGGAGAGCATTGGTAATTTACCTTACACTAACTCATAGGGAGAGTAGCCTATAGGGAGTTTTCATGTGGAGTGGTATGCCCATAGAGCATCGTTTAGTTTAGTGCTTGAGTCTCACCTAAACTTGCTAATGATTCTTGTCAATATCTTTGTAATCTCCCTATTGGTGACCTCTGCTTGACCATTCGCTTGGGGGCGGTATGGTGTAGTTAATTTATGCTCAACCCCTAAGCTTTGCATTAATTTCCAAAAAGTTGCACCTGTGAAGTGTGTACTATTGTCTAAAATAAGTGCACAAGGCATACCAAACCTGTTTCTGATCTGTTGTTGAACAAATTATGCAGCTGTAGATGATGTACAATCCTTAACAGTAGTTTCTTCTATCCATTTTGTTAGGTAATCAACAACAACAATAATATAAGATTTTCTATTGAACATTGGTGTAATTGGCTCCATAAAATCAATTCCCCAAATGTCAAAGGGTTCTAATGGTTACATCCATT
>MNCI01019676.1:91940-129386 GCA_015680685.1 Gnetum montanum
GGCCCCTGAAGGAAAGGTTTCATAAATAATATAAGGTCCTTCCCACAGTGTTTGAAATTTAGTATGGTGTGGCATATGTGTGGGATTCTAGTAGAGAACCTTATCTTCCGATTGATATTTAACTTTCCTAATCCTTAGGTCATGACACTGTTTATTGAATGACTTGTGCAATTCGTTAGATGAAAGGGCATCTAGTTAGTTTTCATCTAGCAAGTTAAGGGTTACCAACAATTGTTTCTATGCTAGATCAAGGTCAAGGTTGAGGTCACATGCCATGGATAGTGTACCGAGCTTAGTTTGAATGGAGAGCATTGGTAATTTACCTTACACTAACTCATAGGGAGAGTAGCCTATAGGGAGTTTTCATGTGGAGTGGTATGCCCATAGAGCATCGTTTAGTTTAGTGCTTGAGTCTCACCTAAACTTGCTAATGATTCTTGTCAATATCTTTGTAATCTCCCTATTGGTGACCTCTGCTTGACCATTCGCTTGGGGGCGGTATGGTGTAGTTAATTTATGCTCAACCCCTAAGCTTTGCATTAATTTCCAAAAAGTTGCACCTGTGAAGTGTGTACTATTGTCTAAAATAAGTGCACAAGGCATACCAAACCTGTTTCTGATCTGTTGTTGAACAAATTATGCAGCTGTAGATGATGTACAATCCTTAACAGTAGTTTCTTCTATCCATTTTGTTAGGTAATCAACAACAACAATAATATAAGATTTTCTATTGAACATTGGTGTAATTGGCTCCATAAAATCAATTCCCCAAATGTCAAAGGGTTCTAATGGTTACATCCATTATTGTAAACCCTCCATTCTAGTAGTCATGCCCCCATCATGTTGAAAACGCTCACAAAATTGAACAAATTTATGGGCATCTTAAAATAATGTAGGCCAATAATATCCTACAAGTAAGATCTTGATGGCCATTCATTTCCTAGCGTAATGGCCCCCGCAAGGGCACTCATGAGCATCTTGGTGAACTTGCAGTCAATCTATATTGAGAACACACCATCGAACCAAGCCATTAGGACATACTTTGTAAAGTTACACATTGATCTCCTTAAAGTACCTGGCTCGGTGAAGAAACTATTGTTTCTTCTTAAGGTTTAGCTCTTGTGGTATTTGTTGGGTGAGGAGATAGGTAAGAATGCTACTGTACCATTTTGACTCCGTGGGTGATTGATTATTCACTACACCTACAAAGAGGAATTCATCAGGGAAATAATTAAAAATTGGATACTCATCCTCTTTGTTGTCCCATCGCAACTAAGATAAATGATTGATGACTATGTTCTCGGTGCCTTTACGATCAATCATTGTAAGATCAAACTCTTGTAAGATTACAAGCCATCATATGATACGAGGGCTTACCATTGGCTTATTCATGAGAAACCTTATTACACTATGATCTATATGTATATATACTTTATATCCCAATACATAGTGTCAAAACGTTTCTAGTACAAACACTACAGCCATTAATTCCTTCTCTATGGTAGTGTAGTTAAGTTGTGCACCAGTAATACTTCTACTTATATAGTGGATGCAATAAGGATGCTTTTGGTCATCTATCTATGTAAGTACGGCTCCTAAGGCATAGTTGGACACGTCAGTCAGGAGCTTGTAGAATGGGTGTTTCTACTAGTTTCTATTTTAAAGTTTGAAAAGCGAGTTTGCATTCCCTGGTCCATTTGAAAGGTACGTCCTTTTTCATTAATTTTACCAATGGTTTGGTAACCTTTGAAAAGTTCTTAATAAATCTCCTATAGTAGCTAGTGTGTCCAAGGAATGACCGAATATCTTTGACAATTTCCAATTGATGGGTAATTCCTTAGATAACTTTGATTTTCTTGGGCTCTACCTCTATCCCTATGTGTGAGATTTTGTGCCCTAGTACTACATCATCTTGGACTATCAAATGGCTTTTTTGCTAGTTGAGCCTCAAATTGATTTTTACACATCCTTTTAACACTTGTTCTAACCAGTCCAAGGCTTGATCAAATTTTGCTCCATAAGTGGAGAAGTCGTCCATAACGACCTCCACATCGTTTCCTATCTACTGCTAGAATATGCTTAGAACTAATCATTGAAGTGTTGCAAGGGCATTGCTCAAGCCAAATGGCATCTATTTGTATGTAAATATTCCCCAAGGACTGGTGAATGTAGTCTTGGCTTGGTCTTCTGGGGCTATTTGTATTTGGTTATATCCGCTATATCCATCCAAAAAACTATAATAGCGATGGCCTGCGATGGTGTCTAAGACTTGGTCAATAAATGGAAATGGAAAGTGATCTTTGAATGTTTCCATATTTAGTAGCCTTAAATCTATGCACATCCTCCATTTGCCTCCCTTTTTAGGCAAAATAACTAAGGGGCTAACCCATTCACTATTAGAAATGGGGTAGCCTTGAGAAGCTGTTTGATTTCTTCCTTCAGTAGTTGCTTTAGCTTTGGGTTCAATTGCCTCTGCAGTTGTCTTCGAGGCTTTATGAAGGGGTCAGTGTAAATTCTATGTTGGCATATCCTAGGATCTATTCCAATTAGTTTAGGATATGACCAAGTGAAGGCCTTTGACCATTTATTTATTACCTTCAACAGTCTCTCTTTTTGTTGAGGAGCAAGTTTAGCGTTAATAATTACTGATTTTCCATTTTTAACGAACAAGTATTCCATACAGGTGGGTAATGGTTTCAGCTCGTGGGGCTGTTGCTTAAATTTCTTAGGGATTTCCAACTTCCCCCAGTTGATAATTTCGAGGTTAAGACTTGAAAGTTGGTGATGGACTTGCTCTAATGTGTCTATGCTATCGATGTAAGCACAAGTCAAACCCTAAGTTGGTTCCATGCATATGATTGAACTGCTTTCTTGATTAGCTGTCAACCACTGTGTGCCTTCCTATCGTGTGGCTACTACATACAAGCATCTTTGTATCTTGATCACTTGTGCACACTGATTGCATCTAGGCAATGTTAAACTTTGCACAACCCATGACCTCTACAAGTAATTACACCCTGTGTCACTATATGCAATGCATGGAAATTTCTTCTTCTCGATCTTCCAGAATGTATTTTCCTTTGATATTTTCAAGGGAAGATCATGAATTCCTAGGCATGTGTCAACTATGCTTAGCCATGCTCTTCCCATTATGAGTGGGAAGTTCCCCTTATCATTGTTCACCTGAATCACTAGGAATTTAATTGGGTACGATCATCCAAAAATAGTGGTGATGATGTCCTCCACTAGTCCTAGTGGAACAATGATGGACTGGTTGACCAACTCTAAACAAATGTTGCTCTTTCTCAATGGAGGTAGGTTCTAGTCCTTTTACATTTCTTGAGAAATCAAGATGACACCAGAAGTTGAATCTAAAAGAGCCTTGCACAGTTCATTTCTAGTGATTTGTAAGTATATCAGAGGACTCCCATGATCAAAGAATTTCCTGGAAAGATGGCCAACTTTGATCTAATTGGTGACGACATGTGTTAGCATGATCATATGCATTGAGTGCGGTGGTTGATACTGAGGCATCTAAGGAATCAACCGCTTGTGATTGCAAGGGCTTGGTTGGACCGTTGATTCTAAAGAAAGGTATTTTCTTCATGTGGTTGTTGGAACCAATAGTAGGTTCAGATTTAACAGCCCTTGTGGTGTTACGTTGCTACAGCTAGGTAGGGATTTCACCCTGCATAGCTGGAGTAGGTGGTAGTGGAGCTATTGGTGGAAGATATATGACTGAATGAGAAGGATGGTATGTTTGTGGAACATTTCCCCCTAGTGAGGTTGAGGGGTAACGTGACTAGTAGAGCCACATGGAGAGACTAGTTGCTGCACGTAATATCTATATGGGTTAGGTTACCGGTAAGGATACTATTGCCTTGGTGGTGGCATTCCTCATGATTGTGGGTATTTCCACTATTGATAT
Source organism: Gnetum montanum (assembly GCA_015680685.1). Classification (NCBI taxonomy): domain Eukaryota; kingdom Viridiplantae; phylum Streptophyta; class Gnetopsida; order Gnetales; family Gnetaceae; genus Gnetum; species Gnetum montanum. The sequence goes on from MNCI01019676.1 coordinate 95,869, forward strand.
TACTCAATCGATTAGTGGAGTTCCACTGGGATAATATGTTAAGGGTTGGTATAACTATCTTGGGTTACCTTGGGGGTAAGGTAACCTTCAGGGTGTTTACTGTTTGTTCAATCGTGGGTTGAGTGCATACACCCCAGACTCCTGCAGATGTGAGATTATAGGGCAACATCCCTTAGGATGGTCATATTGACATATCTCGCATCCACTATCATTTTCTATTTCCGAATCCACAACCTCTTCAATGATGACAACTTTTCCCTTACCCTTGCTACGTGCATGTTTAGCTTGTCTCTTTTTTCTCTTTTCGTGATTACTACCTTGCTCTCTAGACTCCTCTGCTATTTTAAGAATAGTTTGAAAACTATTGTCTAGGGAATCCCACATTTGGTCGACCTTTACCAAAACTTCTGATTTCATCTTTTGGATAGACAAAGTTTTCCTATTCACCATCTCTTCGAGTGGTGACTCTTCTTCATCCTCACAAAATCTTACTCCCCTCTTTCGGAGGGAGGATCTTGGTTATACTCTTCTACACTTTCTCTCTTTCGTAGCTCACCTTCTTCCTTAGCAACTTGCTCCAATAGTCTCTGGATTTGATGGGACCTAAGCTTGGATAGTCTTCCTTGGGTTCTTCTCGTTTCATGCCTAAGCCCATCTAAAAGATGGCGTAGTTGATCCCGTTCCAAATAACCATGGCTAGGACAATGATGTAACAATGCATAGTATCAGCCCATGGTAGCATCCAAGGGTCCATGTCCTTCTTGTTTCCATCCTTGGATTTTCTTTCACAAGTTAGACACTTGGGAGTACGTTTGGTACTTGTTGTTGAATAGTTCTAACATAGTACTCCACCTATGAATAGATTCCGATTGTAAGGACCGATACCAGCTTTTCGCTTCTTTAACTAGTGTCCATGGAAACAACTTAAGTTTTTTCCATTCGTTCTCTATGTTTTGTAAGGCACACACATCATGGAATGCTTGTAAGTGATTCTAAGGATTAGCATTGTATCCCCCTTCAAATCATGGGATATTATTCATATCTAATCTCTTGATTCTACTATCTTTTTGGTGCCCTGTTGGGATTCTAATAGCCTTAATTATGTCTAACATACTTAGAGTAGCAAGTAGGGGTTCATTGCGGTCATCTCGTCCATGATGTTTATGATGCCTATGTTGTTCCCTAATCTCCCTTCTTCTATGTTGTGATTCTCTAGAGTATCCTCATCACCTTTTCTAGCTATTTCACTTATGACTTCCACTTTGCCTACCTTTATCCCCTTGGTCTTTTTCTTTATAACTACGTCCAGATACTGAAGGAGATGATGAAGGTGAAGAAGAAGGAGAACCATCACCATGACGATGTTTGCTACCTTCTCTTTAGTAGTCTCGACCTCAATCATGATTGCAATTACAATGTCCATCTTTATCATGTGTTCATGTCCCTTTTTCAGACCCTTTGTGCTTGTGGGTATTAGAACCTAGGTTATGAATAGTGGAATGAAGGTTCTGATACACAACCCCTTGGCTAAAGTTAAGGGGATGAGCATCATTCACCACCCTCATTTTTGCTTAAGACATGTGAGACATCCTAAGACCACTTACCCTTCAAAGACTTATGATGTATCTATTGTTGCAATTTCCTTTGACATTGTGCCTCCATAGGATGATATTCTCTCGAGTCATGGTCTTGCACAACGTATTCTACATGTAACTGTGGCATGCCAATTCGTGTGAGAGCACGAAGAAGCATGCTTGGGATTGAACGATCGGGAGGTAACACTATGTTACCTTCTAAGTCATGCCAACATAGTTGTTCATCTTGATGAAGGATAAAGGTGAAGTCTAGTATATACTCATCAAAATGAATATATACCACTCAAACTTGTTGAGGGACTGGCGAATCAATGTCATGTATATTACACCACCGATTGTTTCCTGTTTTAGACCTTAGCAGTGAGATGCTTTCGTACAAAGAAGGAGACATACTTTTCTATTCAGTGTGCAATGTATTCTTATTTATTATTTTCTCAACCAACCTAAGGGTTCATTCCAACGATGTGAATGATTTCCTAAGTCCTAATTAGTTCACAAACAACTAAGTCTCTAACAATGATGCCAATGATGAGTGGCGAGGTACCTCTATGCTCAACCATACGAATACGAGCATTTTGCGCACAATCCGGTTGAATTTCAAGGACTAAGTGCTTATGCGTTGTTGTGGAATAAGGACCGGTTGGTTGATTTTTGTCTTTCCAAACTTACTTGTATGTCACGATTGTATGGTTAAGTAGGCTTGAGGCATATGATTTTTATATCTTTTATGTTTCTATGTCCTATGCTAATAGGGAAGGAGAGAGATAACTAAGTGACTAATTTAACTTAACTACTCATTAACTAAGTTCTAACTAATCCTGACACCAGCATCTATTCTCACTTGTCGTACACATCCTAAACCAGTGCAACACTACTGGGATTACCAAATGCTAATCGTTACTGGGTTACCAAGTATTACATGCATGCTCGAAGTGATTGTACTATGTGTGTTTACTTAGGAGAGTTGTAGGGAGAGAGAGAGAGAGAGAGAGAGAGAGAAAGAAAGAACATTAATTAACTAAGAAAACATTTAATAATATCAATTAACACTAATTAATCTATTCTGGATGCTACAAGGTTTATCATAAAGTTCTTCTATATTGCCATACATAAGGTGTGCTTAGGCACACAATGCTCGAATAAAGATCCGTTTACTTTGTGACTCCTACTGTGGCCATGCAGAAATAATTCTAACCTTGGGAGGAAGAAAAGGTAAGAGTTTGGCTAAGGGTCTAACTATCTAATGCAAAACCAAGTGTGCTCACCTCTTATTTATAGGTAAGAAAGCAGGCCCTGATATTGGGTATCCAACATCATATGGTAGGCTTCGATATCATGGACTTGATATCGCAGATGTGATATCGCAGTCCCAATATCACAGTTCATCACCAGAGCTTATCTAGGATTAAGTTAAAACTTGGCATCATCTCTATGATGGTAAAATCTATGGAGGTGGGGAACTACTCCCTGCCACGAAGGCGATGTTTGTTGTACCCCTAACAATGATGCATGATTTGTTGAATGATTTTAGACACATGATTTTTGTTTGCTTGATCTCATCTGCCAAGCCTAGTTTGTCAACGATGGTGTATGGAACTACATTTTTTGTTGCATCATCATTAGCGTGCACCCTACGGATGGTGCACTATCCAACATGTATGTTAATGAATAATGAAGGTATTCTAACCTTTCCTCATTCAAGGTTGATCTTGACTACTTCATCATGAAAGGACAAGGATGTTGAGCTCAATTCCTATGGTGTAGGAGGTGACATTACTACACTAATAGCATTCTCATCTATAAGGATGTCCTCCATATTAGGAATGAAGGCCAATGTCCAAGCTAGCACTTGATGCTGAGCAAATGAGGTCATGACCAAGTCATACAAGCTTAGCGTTGTGTTCTTTTGCTTGAGCATTTGTTTCACCTCAGGTAGTAGAACTGCAAAGTCCTTATCATTAGCTATTGTGTTAGCCTTGACCTCCTCCATGTGGCTCGAGAGATAGATCTCTCATGGAGGGGACTTGGGCATGGGTTGTTTCTCTGACTGGGGAGATAGGAACCCTAGGGTTTAGTTGTGGCTTGATAGTTATGGCCTTTGCTTCAATTGTGGGGGTTACAAGGAGCTCATTTGGCCTCTTGCGTTGCCATTTGGTAAGCCTACCTAGGTTGCCAATGGGGTCAACCCTTGAAGGAGAAGAGACTAAGACATTACCCACTATTAGGCTTCGGATAGATGAGGGGCCATCACATTCTCACACCTTGATGACAAACAACAGTTATTTGGAAGTTATCACTAAGGGGCCAGCTCATTGTGGCACCTTGATGAAGAAGGGTTGTTTAGCAGTTGTAGGTGCAGTGTCATGCTAGTTTAACATCTTAGTGGATGGGTTTTGCTAGTTTAACATCCTAGCAGATGCTTGGTTTGGTTTCTAGTTTAACGTCTTAGCATATGGTTGCAGTGGGATCCAGAGCACAAATGGCGTTGTGCGTGCCCAAGGTGGCACTTTGACCATGAAGGAAATCCTCTTGCTTATGGAGGCCAAGGGGATCCTTGCCTTGCTAGGAGGCATGTGAATCATAAAAGGTTGTTTTGCAAGTATAGACTTGCCATCTACGTTGATGGAGTTTATGATGTAAGGAGTGTCAAATTGGCTTGTTGCGTTAAGCACTAATTGATCCCTATCTATCATCCTTTACTTATTATCCTACAAAGCCCAACAATTGTTCGTATTGTAACCAGACACTTGGTGGTAATGAAAATATTAGTCCAGCTCAAAGTGTTCAGGGACTAAGGGCTTGCACAGTACTAATGAGGCTAAGTTCCTTAGTAGTTTGCAATACTAGTCATGTCATTGGTGGGCATTCTCTGATACTCATTTGTATTGGTTTTTCCTGGCTTTTATAAGTTGTTCCAGTAGCTCTAAAGGTTTCATTAGGAATAGGGTGTACTTTGAGCAATCATTACACTCAAAGTAAGACCTTGTAGTGGCTTATGCTATGGCCCTTGCACCCTATGGATGGTGCACTACCCAACATGTATGCTAATGGACAATAAAGTTATTCTAACCTTCCCTCATTCAAGGTTGATCTTGACTACTTCATCATGAAAGGACAAGGATGTTGAACTCAATTCCTATGGTGTAGGAGTTGACATTACTACACTAATGGCATTCTCATCTACGGGGATGTCCTCCATAATAGGAATGAAGGCCAACATCCAAGCTAGCACTTGGCAGTGAGAAAATGAGGTAATAACCAAGTCATACAAGCTCATCATTATGTTCTTTTGCTTGAGCATTTGTTTCACCTTGGCAAGTAGAAGTGCGAAGTCCTTATCATTGGTTATTCTGTTGGCCTTGACCTCCTCCATGTGGCTCGAGAGATAGATCTCTCATGGAGGGGACTTGGGCATGGGATGTTTCTTTGACTGGGGAGGTAGGGACCCCAGGTTTTAGTTGCCGCTTGCTAGTTATGGCCTTTGCTTCAACTTTGGGGGTCATAAGGAACTCATTTGGCCTCTTACGTTGTCATTTGATAAGCCTATCCACGTTGCCATTGGGGTAGACCCTTGAAGGAGAAGAGACTAAGACATTACCCACTATTAGGCTTTGGATAGGTAAGGGGCCATCACATTGTCGCACCCTGATGACAAACAACAATTGTTTGAAAATTATCACTAAGGGGCTAGCTCATTGTGGGACCTTGATGACATAGGTTGTTTAGTAGTTGTAGGTGCAGTGTCATGCCAGTTTAATGTCTTAGCGGATGGGTTTTGCTAGTTTAACATCCTAGCAGATGCTTGGTTTGGTTGCTAGTTTAATGTCTTAGCAGATGGTTGCAGTGGGACCTAGAGCACAAATGGTGTTGTAGGTGCCTAAGGTGGCACTTTGACCATGAAGGAAAGCCTCTTGCTTGTGGAGGTCGAGGGGATTCTTGCTTTACTAGGAGGCATGTGGATCATAAAAGGTTTTTTTGAAAGTTTATACTTGCCATCTACACTGATGGAGTTTATGACATAGTGAGTGTCAAATTCACTCATTGCATCAAGCACTAATTGGCCCCTATCTATCATCCTTTAGATATTATCCTGCAAAGCCCAACAGTTGTTCGTATTATGACCAAACATTTGGTGGTAATAATAATATTAGTCTAGCTCAAAGTGTTTAGGGACCAAAGGTTTGCTTAGTAATACAAAGGCTAAGTTCCTTAGTAGTTCACAATACTGGTCATGTCATTGGTGGGCATTCTACAATACTCATTTGTATTGGTTTTACTTGGATTTTAGAAGTTGTTCTAGCAACTCTAATGGTTTCATTAGTAATAGGGTGTACTTTGAGTGATCGTTACACTCAAAGTGAGACCTTTTAGTGGCTTACTCTATGGCCCCTAGACCCTACAAATGGTGCAATACCCAACATGTATGCTAATGGACAATGAAGCTATTCTAACCTTCCCTCATTCAAGGTTGATCTTAACTACTTCATCATGAAAGGACAAGGATGTTGAACTTAATTCCTATGTGTAGGAGGTGACATTACTATACTAATAGCATTGTCATCTATAGGGATGTCCTCCGTAATAGGAATGAAGGCCAACATCCAAGCTATCACTTGGAAGTGAGCAAATGAGGTCATGACCAAGTCATACATGCTCAGCGTTATGTTCTTTTTCTTGAGTGTTTGTTTTACCTAGGCTAGTAGAACTGCAAAGTCCTTATCATTGGCTATTATGTTAGCCTTAACCTCCTCCATGTGGCTCGAGAGATAGATCTCTCGTGGAGGGAACTTTGGCATGGGTTGTTTCTCTGACTAGGGAGGTAGGGACCCTAGGGTTTAGTTGTGGCTTGTTAGTTATGGCCTTTGCTTCAACTATGGGGGTTACAAGGAGCTCATTTGGCCTCTTGTGTTGCCATTTGGTAAGCCTACCCAGGTTGCCAGTGGGGTCAACCCTTAAAGGAGAAGAGACTAAGACATTACCCACTATTAGGCTTTAGATAGATTAGGGGCCATCACATTGTCACACCTTGATGAAAAATAACAGTTATTTGGGAGTTATCACTAAGGGGCTAGCTCATTGTGGCACCTTGATGATGAAGGGTTATTTAGCAGTTGTAGGTGTAGTGTCATGCCATTTTAATGTCTTAGTGAATGGGTTTTGCTAGTTTAACATCCTAGTAGATGAATGTTTTGGTTGCCAGTTTAACATCTTAGCATATGATTGTGGTGGGACCCATAGCACAAATGGTGTTGTGGGTGCCCAAGGTGGCACTTTGAACATGAAGGGAAGCCTATTGCTTGTGGAGGCCGAGGGGATCCTTTCCTTGTTAGGAGGCATGTGGATCATAAAAGGTTGTTTTGAAAGTTTATACTTTCCATCTATGTTGATGGAGTTTATGACACAGGGAGTGTCAAATTCGCTCATTGCGTCAAGCACTAATTGGCCCCTATCTATCATCCTTTATATATTATCTTGCAAAGCCCAACAGTTGTTCATATTGTGACCAAAAATTTGGTGGTAATGATAATATTAGTCTAGCTTGAAGTGTTCAAGGACCAAGGGCTTGCTCAGTACTATCAAGGCTATGTTCCTTTGTAGTTCAAAATACTAGTCATACCATTGGTGGGCATTCTCTGATACTCATTTGTATTGGTTTTTCCTGGCTTTTATAAGTTGTTCTAGAAACTCTAAGGGTTTCATTAGCAATAGAGTGTACTTTGAGCAATTTTTACAGTCAAAGTGAGACCTTGTAGTCGCTTACGCTATGGCCCCTGCTGGTATGGATGAGTTGGTAGTAGAGTTATGGGACTTTGTGTGTCAAAGCCTTGGGTTGTTTAGCCTTTGGATTCCAATTGGTTGCTTTTATAGGTATGGCTACTATTTCCACTATTGTGTTTTTTTTACATGCATGTTGGTTTCTATAGGCCACATAGGCCAAGTTGTTGCTTGCTTGCATTGCCTCCTTTATACCCTTTGTTTGGGCAAAGGCTTGGCTAAAAGACTTTGGGGCCATGTAGTACAAGTTGACTTAATGAAGTCATTGACTACACCCTTGAAAATGGCCAATAGGTGATTTTATGCTAGCGGCTCATGGATTTTTTGCAAGGTGGTGCTCCATCATTGGATGAATTTGGAGATGGCCTCTAGGGGCCCTTGGTTGACCTACATGAGTTGGTCAAGAGTTGGTTCAGGTTTCAGGTTGTACCTAAAGCATGTCACAAACTAACTAAGGAGATCCCCCAGGGAAAAGATTGAGGCCCTGGGTAATGAAAAATACCAATCTAAGGCCTTGCCAGTTAGAGACATGGGGAACATGTGCATGATGACATGCTAACATGCTTGAAAAAGCAGGCACTCGAACCTAAATGTAAACAAGTGCACATTGGGGTCACCTTCATCGTTGTACTTGGTGAGTTGAGGCTGCGAAAGCCCAGTTGGAAGAGTTAGGGGAGGTACTGTAGGACTTATGGAATCATCCTGGTAAATGTCCACCACCTTTATGGTTTTGGAGAATGCGACCTTGAGCTAGTCTATCTCCTTCATCAAAGTTTAGATAAGCTGGAATGCCTGATCCAAGCTTGGAGATGTGCTAGGTAGTTGCATTGGCTAGGCTTGTGTTGGTTGCACGACAAAGGACCAAATTTTTGATTGTAGAGTATGCCAATTTAACAACATAGCGGATGATTATTATCATTTTAACATCATAGGGAATGGATGCAATTGATGTGTTGGCTAAGCGTTGGGTGCAATGACCAAGGTAGGCCACAGAAGCATGGGTTGGATTGATGCCAAGCATGCTGATGAAGCAAGTAAGACATAGGATGCTTGAATCATTGAGGGCTAGGAACTAGCCCTTGCGTGAACGTAGGGTTGGGTAGGTGCAACAATTTCTTGCAAGGCAGGCTGAACTAACATGGTCATCATCTCGAAGAGGATGGCTAAACCAAATTAAGGAGGGGATTTACTAGGGAGTGGTTATTGGAAGATGATGTAAAGAGGACTCTCACATTCAGAGTGGACCTCAAAATCATCTTCTTCCTCCTCCCCAGCTTCCTCATAGGTTATCCCTACATCATGCTTGTTTGCACGGATGAGTTGGGACAACAACTAATGGTAGGACTTTATGAGTGGGATTATATCAAACAAGGTAAGGTTGTACTCTTGTTCGTCTTGGTGGACTCGTTCATAGTCCTATTTTGCCATTAGGTTAAGGAAGTCCATGGGTAATCATGCTTGGATTTTGACACAAACAAAGTTATATTGTTCATGATTGAACGTAGCATGCTTTGGGTGGATCATGAAGGTGTCAAGTGTGTTAGACACCGACGTGGAAGGTTAATTTGGATTCATGTTCACAGATCAAGTTGTGAGAGTTACTATTTGGAAAAAGTGCCTAACTTTGAAAATTGCATAAAAATGCCTATATTTGCTAGTAGCAGAAAATGGCTAAGTATGAAACTACAGAAAATGGCTAAGTGTAAAACTACAGAAAATTGGCTAAGTATGAAACTAAAAAAATTTGGCTAAGTATGAAAATGTAGAAAAACATGCTAAGTATGGAGATGTAAAAAAAATGCTAAGTATGAAAATGTAGAAAAAATGCTAAGTATGAAAATGCAGCGATATGATTAAGTTTGCCAATAGCAGAAAATGGCTAAGAATAAAAATGCAAAAAAAAAAAAAAAGACTAAATATGAAAATCCCAAAAAAATGGCTAAGTGTAAAACTATAGAAAAAAATGCTAAGCATGGAGACTATGCTCCACACCAACTACACTCTCCACTTACTATGCTCTTTACACTCAGAGAGCAAAGATTAACAAAAAAGTGGAGAATGACACGATTTGGGTTGCTACGCAAGGTCTTAGAGAGATTGACAATGAGCACCAATCTACATTGACAAGGGTGCAGAGCACACATAAAGACAACCAAAACAAAGTGCAAAGAAGGAAATGGTATGGCCCTCCTTCTAGCACCAAAAATTGTAATGACCAAAAATATCAGTGGCTCGAATTATTGAGGGGTGAATGGCCACATAGCCTTAACCTCACCCCCATGTGAGGGCCTTACTAGAAACAAAGGCAGAGCACCTTAGATGGTCTTGTCGATTGAATAGGGACTTTGTCGTTGGTAGCTAGGGAAATGGCCACAAATGGGAGGTGGTGTGGTTAATCAAAATGTTAACATGAACAACGTGAAATGGTGCTAAGTGTATACCAGTGTTTTATGATAAAGTGCAAAGCATATTCATAGGACAGGGATGAGTGTAGTCAAGGGTTTTAACCAAAATGAGGGTGTCAACTTGCAGAGACTACTACTTAAACATAGTACAATGTGACTACACATGGAAAATGCAAAAAGATGCAAGAAAAATGCAAGAAAATGCTAAAAACAGGAGCGAGAAATGGAACACCACCCCACAAGGAAGCATAGTTAACTCTAAAATGGGTACAGTAGGTACATGATGTACAATAGACACAATGGAAGTATAGCCATAGTCTCAATGGTGTTAGGCCATGAAGTCTAGCACTCACCGTGATGTACCGTGCAATGTTCTACAAGGTTACAATGATGTTGTGGTGTACCAAAAGTGTACCAGTGGTGTACTAGTGGTGTACCATGCAATGTTCTACAAGGTCATAATGGGGCTACAATGTATCAACAATGTACTGTGTAGTGTTTTGTAGGACTACAATGGGGCTATGGTGTACCAGTGGTGTATTAACAGTGTACTGTGTGGTATTCTATAGGGTTGCAACGGGATTGCAGTGTACTATGTAGTGTAACTCTACCTCTCTATCAAGTGGTATTCTTTGGGTCTCGTTTGTCCACAAAGCTAAGTGCCAAGATGCCAAAATGCCAAATGCCAAATGAAAGTGCCAACTACCCCTCCTAAAACATTGGGGGTCTAGGGGTATTTATAGGGCTAGGGTTAGCTCAAAATGTAGATTGAGCACCACATGGCAATGCAATAGGTTGGACTATTCTTTGGGGTGTAATGAAAGCGTAGTCCCAAACTTAGGCAAAATCCAGTCCAAAATTTGGCAAAAAACTAACAAAATGTGGCTAAGTGTTGACTATGCTCTAGGGGAGGCTGACTATGCTCTTGAGCGTAGTGAGCGTAGGTTCAACACTTAGAGAAAAATCTACAAAATCTAGCCTCTGGATTGACTATGCTCAAAGCTTAGAAAAGTTTTGGCATAAACTGAGCTTCCAAACTATCTACGCTTTTACTAAACTTGACAATCAGAAAAAATTGTGCAAAATTGGTGTTTTGTGCTGACTACACTCTGATAACACTCTAAAGCATAGTCCCAACAATGGGGAGTGTAGTCTTTACACTTAGAAAAATTTTGTAGCTTGTGTCACCATTTTGACACTTAGAAAAATTTCACAAAATTGACAGTGTGTGTTGATTACGCTTTGACTATGCTATGAAGCATAGTCAAGGGGTGTATAGAGCATAGTCTCAATACATAGAAAACTTTGGTATCATTGCACTTGTGAGAAGAAGACATTTTGCAATTTAAATAAGATATCAATGTGCTTATGTGATTATATTTATTGTGAGGATGATTTTAATCTTAGGGTTCATCCAACAATGTTAATGATGTTCACTAAACTTAGATAGTGCACGTTTCAATCAAAAAGAGTCCTTGGCAATGGAGCCAATGATGAGCAGCGAATACCCCTACACTCAACCATACAAATCACTAAGCATTCACGTGTGATCTAGTCAAGTTTCATGGACTCCTCATCTTCTAATAGACTAGCCTCAAGAAAGTGAGCTTGCCCTAACAATCATTCACTATCTTCCCAATTATACTTGTTATGTGCAAAGGTATGGTTAAGTTTAATCAAGGCATATGATTTTTATTATTTTATGTTTTATGTTCCTGGTGCTTAAAATAGAGATATAAAGTAATTCAATGGCTAATTTAATCTAACTAATTAATTAATGTCTAACTAATCCTAACATAGGTATCTAGTTCAAATTTCTGTACATATCCTAAATACATATAACACTGCTAGGTTACCAAAGATTAAGCATTTCTAGGATTACCAAGCATCATGTGCATGCTTGAAGTGGTCATACTTATGTGCTTACTTAATTACTATTTAACCTAGCTAGCTTTTTTTAGCTTAATTACTTGAAAGCATAAAGTAAATTTGGGTAAAACGTTACATGCATGAATAAAACATTTAATCTAGTCAAAATGCTACAAGGTTTATTAGAAAGCTCATCTTTATTGTTGCACACACTACTAGACTCAAGTACAATAATGCTAGAATAAAGATCCATACACTCGATGACTCCTACTATGGGCACTTGGGAAATATTCAAACTATGAAGAAATGAAACTACAAGAGCTTTGCTACTCTATGATAAGACCTATTACCTAAACATGGAGGGAGAGCACGTATTTATAGGTAAAAGCTGACACCATGTCGACAAGCCCATGTTAATGCATCAAATCATGCATTGATGGGGCCCAGTCAACGTAGCCAATTCATGGTTCATCAACTATCATGATGGACATGATATACTTCTCTTGTATGGCCTGTAGACACTCATTGAAGAGTGTGAGGTGTTGTCCTTATTCTAGAGCTAGCGATCCATTAGCTTTTACCTATATAGATTATCTTGTTGTAGGTGTGGGCTAATGGATTGAGTAGGATTATGCATCTTACTTCGCAAGAGGATTTTGATCTACACCTCTTCCTCTTCCTCTTCCTCTATGCCTCTTTTCCCTTGATTATGATGATCATTTAGCTTTAGGTCTTTTTGACAACATTTGCAATCATGAGAATATAAGATTACTTAAAAATTCCAAAAAAACATTCCTAACAATTTCTAGCCCTTTGTTGGTTTTTGGGTTTTGATTAAAAGTATTGGATATAATCAATTTCAATTTTCACTTGGATTACAAAGTTGGAAAATTTATCATTTTTAAAATAAATTCTTATTTAGAAAAAATCTTGAAGTAAACATTTAAACAATTATTGAAAATAATTTTATATTCATGATTCGTCACTATCTTCAATTCATTATTTAAAATGTTTTCGAATGGACAATTGGAAAGAATCATTAATTTTGTTAGGTTGTGTTAGACTAGAATGTTGCTATCTCTTTTTGTTATTACCCTTAATTAATATTCTAGGCTTTAAACAAATTTAGCATGATTCAAAAAAGTTACATACAATGCTCTCCCCATGACTAAGATGATTACTCAAAAGGAATTAAGAATAATTCAAATCAAAAGTACAATGTGGAAGATGTGGAGCTATGAAGGTTGTTAGATGGAAAATTAGCACAAACTCCCTTTGCATGAAATGATGGAATAAAAAAAATTTCTAATAGTCTTTGTTTATATATAGATTTTCATAAGAGAAATATTGTATATTCACCATCATTGATGTGATATCATAGGGCCTCATATATCATATCTATGATATCATCTTTGAAATTTTTATGAACTTTGGTGGAAACAAATTGATGAAATGGGTAGTCTAAAAGGTGTAGAGATGATCCAAAGGATCTCTTATCATAGATGATGCTAAGAATGTAAGAATTTAATATTGAATGTACATTAAAGAAGGAGTTTGGAATACGGGAAATCAACGAAGTTTAGGAGATGATTTAATTATAATTACTAAACTTATGAGTAAGTATGAACATGTAGGAAGATAATTCTTATTACTAAAGTATTTTGGAGGTATAACATAATGTGAAATTAGTCATCAAGTATGAAACACAAGAGTTATACAAGTAGATCCTCCCTAAAGTACGCTTCTACCCTTAATGCCTTTGTATAACCACACTTACAAGTGTTCATTGACACTCAAGGAGTTGAATGTAAAGCCTATTTGTCTTTCAAAACATACATGTTAGTATTGCTTTAATAAGAAATAATACTATGTTATATAAAACTATCAAATTATAATCATATATAATAGTGAGATGGAATGGTATTAGCAAGAATTATAAGGAATGGAACGTGAGGTGTGTTACCATAGGCATAATGAATTCTATGTCTCATGCATGATTAAAATGATCATTAACCTATCTATCCAAAATCCAAACGATGTTCCTACTAGTTACCAATGATATTGCATAATATCATCCTAAAATTAATAATTGCAAGACTATCACAACTATAAGAAATATTATTACTTGGCAATGAAGTACAAGAAAAGAATTTACTAACTACATAATTTATTTTGAAGAAGACTTAACCATTAGGCAAAGGAATGTTTTTAGGCAAGGATAACATATCTTTTTAGTCCCATAACCAATGTGAGTCCAAGAAATCTTGAAATTTCTAAGAAGTCACCTACCTTCAGGCACAGGTAACATGCCTTTCTAGTGGAACTCCCAAAAAATTTTATTATGCATATTTATTATCTTATTACTTTGTCAACCTTACCAAAGGACTACTTTTAGGCATGGCTAACATGTCTTTCTAGTGACATGGCAAGGTAGCACTTATTTCAAAACACACTTCTAGCTTTTGTTAGAACTCAAGTAAATTAGACAACTTGATAATGTAATAAGACTAATAGTACTAACTTTAGCAAAACCATAAATCCCTTTAATGTTACACCCATTTCATTCTCTCTTGGTTCTTTACTTTTCCATCTAGACATAATGATCACAAGTTTATTTTAGTTTTATTATGAAAAGAATGTTATTATGTCCATTGAAAGAACCTTTTATTATTGGAAATTAGTGGATGGATGATGTGGTCTCATTGTATATAATTTTAGTAATTTCAATGATTTGATTACATAGGATAAAATTCTTATTGTTTCAACTACATCTTGTTTATTCCTCAACACGTTATTAAAAATCTTAACAAAAATATATACATGAGAAATGGTAAAACTACAAAAAGAATGAAAAAATGTGTAAGAATAGAAAAAAAATAAAGAATTTGGAAGATTTTAAAGAATCAAGATATAATAAAAAAAATGTGAAAATTATGGAAGAATAGAAAAGATATTGAAGAATATAGAAAATACCAAAAATGAAGAAAAATATGACAAAAGTAGTGAACCAAAAAATTTAAAATGCACTTATCAACTCTTGATTCAAGTTAGGGTACCTCCCCCATGACTAAAGTTATAGGTAAGTGTTTAGAAAATGGACCATACATCCCTAAGATCATACACTTTAGGTTTCTTGTTTATCATTCTTAGTGATTTATATTTTCATTTATTATGCCATGTAATATTGATGATAAAAAAGTTTTGATCATTTAAATATACATATATTGCTGAACAAGATGGTCTTTCCATTTTAGAAGGTCCGAATATGTTTTCATGTTTATTCTTAATTTCAGGTTTTAAGTCTCCATGTTCACTACTTGTTGGTGTACGATCATGGTTTCAGATATCCTTCTGTAAGTTCTCAATTTAAGTTATTTTATTGTGGTAGGAGTTGATAAGTGGCTTAGATGTTTCCATGCATGTCTTGGATAGTTTTATGTTCTCATTTTATAATCACTTGGTGTTTTTGATTTAGTGGCAATTGTTTCTTTTGCATAGATACTTATTTTTCAAATTTTTTGTAGGTTGGTGTAAGGATCATGTTTACATTTTGAACTTTCAGTTCACAATTGCATCCTTCTTCATTGTAGGTAATGCATGGAATTCTTTGCATCTATATGGCTTCTTGCTCATCTTTCTTGGAAATTTCAAGGAAAAGTCTCTCATTCCTAACTAAGCATCAATTGTGTTAAGCCATGCTCTTCCCATAATGATAATAAAGTTCTCATTATCATTCTTCACATTGATCACTAGAAAATCTACTAGATAAATGTAGGCACATTTTGGCCATTTCATGGAACCGTCATCGAAAATTAACTTATTAGAAATAAAAGAGAATTTATGGAGTCTTTGGGGTATAAAAAGGTTGAAGATATTGTGTCCGTCAATATCAATTAAATCAATGGACTTTTAAGGTTAGGCAGAATAAGACATTGGCTTAATCATACCAAGGAACATTGCCTGGTCAGGATTAAAAGAAATCCCATCATTAACAAGAATATTGACACAAATGTTCTTGTTACTAAGATCAGAGAGAACAGCAGAAAGCCTGATGAAATATGCTCACTGATTGAAAGGATTGAGCCAGATGGCAGGAATATTGAGTTATTTGCAAGCTCACATAAAACCTACCCAGGATGGATCTCTCTTGGCAATTGGTTGAATGCAGTCAGATTGGTGGACCAGAATCTTAGAGCACAACACAGAGCTTCTTTCTTAGAATCAGCCACCCTCTTCAAGAAGATGAGTGGCGCATCTATGTCCCTTGGCTTCACACTTTAAATGAAATGCAACCATTCTTGTTGAAACAATGTCCAGAAAAGACCTGCCAGCAGCAGCTGTTATCTTGGACTTACTCTCTGTGCTCTACAATTTTTATGGAGAGGCCATAAAATACGCGCAGCCGGGAATTGCAGAAAGGCTTAGACTAGAGCTGATGCCCTACAATATCAACGTCACATCCTCCTGCTCCACCTTCACAAACACGGCATTTCTTCACAGCGTTTTGGACACAAAAATGAGGAGAATATCCGTTCCTGCACAAGTATCATGGTTTCATCGTACGTCTTCGTGTTTTAGTTGGTGGCACGTGGATCCTCCCAACAGTTGCTAATCAAGTTCATGAACGCCATGTACCACGTCCAGAGTTCTGGCGGTTAAAAAATAGTTTCAACATTTGTAAGATTGTTTGGGCAGAAGCATTGGGAGCTGCTGAGTATTCAAGACGTGATTCCATCGTGTGATTATGAATACGTTAATGATTACATTCATAGGATGATCTCAAGCCCGTTGAAATTGATGAAGTGCGAATAGTATCCTTCTACGGGTCCATAGTCACCAGCTTTTAAAAAAAATGAATTACCCGGTGTCAAAGTAGAAAGAATTGATGAGTCATAGCTTCAAATGATCGCGCTCAAGGCTTCGGACTACCTTTAAAGTCATGGATTAAAAGTCTCAGACTACACCAGCACGGTGAACACGGCGTATTCAGAGTTAACTGGGATAGAAGCGGAGCAGCGAGGTAGTGGAGCAAACAAGGACCCGCAAGGAGAAACAGTGTAACAGTGCGAATTGTAATCAGAAAATCCAGTACCAAAGAAGATGATACCTCGGTATCATTATTTTTTGCTTTGAACCAATTCTGGAGATGGGCATTTGGTGGCTGCTCGAAAATGAGGTTAAGAGTCTTAGAATAGTTCCGCATCCCAAAGTAGTCATTTCTTCATAGCACATACGTGGAAGCTTTTGAGGGTTCTATAACAAAGTCCACCATCGATATTGTCACTAAGTTTATCATGCCTCTTTCTGAAAAATTAAAGAACTTGGCCTCTAGGGTATTCAGAAAGATAAATATTATGCTTGGGATCTTCATCCGTTAACAAAAGCAGTTAGTCTCCTCAATAATTATTGTAAACTTATTCATGGTAATGTTTGTCTGGAGTTATGTTGGTTGGTTGCCTGATCTATGAATTATTGTTTGGAGCTAGGTTGCCTAGAACCGAGTAGCTGCGGAGCACCGATTTGATTTTTAAGTCTAAAACAATTATTGTTGACCGTTTAGTCCTGCTGTCAGATTACCAAAGGCTTTTGAGTTCATCACCGACAAGGCGTCTCAATCCATCAAAACTTCTATAAGTTATTGACCAACTACCACACATGATAGTCTTGAAAAAGTTACTTCCTATGCTGGAATCTGCCTTGGAATTTGGTTCTGCAGCTGTTCCTGCTTTGAATCCCTCTCAAAAAATGGGATCATGGCTGTCATAAGATGAATTTCATATAAAGGTCTTGCCAACAATTGTTAAGCTTCTCGCAAGATGCTGCAACATATCGATCAGTCTGGAGCTTCCATGTCGGTGCAAGTTGTTGACGAAGAAGTCTACCAACATGTTGCTACAGGATATACAGACAACTCACATTCTTACGTGAGCTTACTGTTAAATCCATGCTGCTTATTGCTCGTAAGCTATGCGCCGGAGATTCACGATTCCCAAGAAAATCCGCATTGGGTACGTAAATTATAATTTTTTGTCCCATTTTCAACTCATAACGAAAACATTCATTGTCAATGCAATTCGCATCCAATCTTACCTGTTTCCTGCAAATTGCATCCGCGTCCAATACCTTTTATTTACAGACGCTCTTCCTATTCCGCCATTGATAGGGATTTGGATGCTTTCGCAGACTGTCCAAACGCTTTATTTCTTTTTCAACTCTAAAATTCTTTGCTTCATCTTCATTTTTTTATCTTCAGGCAGTGACAAAGAAGGCAATGAGCATTTCTCCTCATGAAGGGGGTCTCGTCTGCCCAGTCTGATTTGGGTGACTGGGTAGGAGACTTACCTTATCAGATTCGGAATTACATCTATCATTTTATACTTTTTATTTTTTTTATTCATCATCGTCTTTTCTTTTCTGGAAAATCGATCGTTTCCTTCCAGCCAAATCTGATCGGAGTATCTCCTCGCAGTGGATTTTAGTGGATTTTCGTATCAATTGAGTTGCCTATTTTGCTTAGATTTACCTCCTTGATGATCTTTACTTTTCGTTTGAGTTTATTAGATGATTTTAGAGAAAAGATTTTTATTTAGTGGATTGGTTTCGTATGTTTATTCATGGGACATGGCCATCTCATGTTGCGTCTCTGGTTTCATATAATTGCCATGATTCGGGCCAGTCATAAATGCACAACCTGTAAGGGAAGGGAATCAGTTGGTTACAAAACTGCTGTCAGGCCTCTCTCCCTCTGCAAGTGCAAACAGAATAGTCGAAGCATGAGGCCTCCCTCTGCAAGTGCAAACAGAATAGTCGAAGCATACACTCGTTCAAAGTTCAAACAAAATTTCAGCACCATATCCTTCCCAAATCTTTCTGGAGTGAAACATGCAAAAGGCATGAACTCAACCCACAACCACAACAACAAATTTGAAAACTCCAAAGACCCGCCTCTGAATTTCCTACTATTCCAACTCTAGAAAGCGAGCCCATAAGCCCAACACGTGTCGTGAACTTGTCTCGAGAGCATTACTAACAGCAGAAGCAGATAGAGCTCTATGAAAATTGTGGTGGGGAAGGGATTCCCGATGTTAAAATCTGATAAACTTTATTGGCTTATATGCTTGGTATTAGTTTTCTACTTTTATTCTATTTGTAGCCATATCTGTCTTTGTCTTTCAGCAGAATCGTATTTACGTGGACATCATAAATTTCAAATGCCATAAATGGTGCCATTTTCTACTTTCCGTATCAAGCGTGTCTCAACATTTAGTGTGGGTCAGGAAGATCATACAATCTTTTCTTTACGATGCATTTAATGTCTGCATTATGATAAAAATTTCAAATTGTTTCAACTTTCAAATATAACGAGATTTTTATTGTTTTGCTTGAATCATTGGCCTTAGTTTCCTTTGGTGTATGCACATGACTTTGATGTGTTATGCTAATGTTTTGATGTGCAATGTGATGCTGTAAAATATTTACGTAAAAACTACACAAAATTGCAAGTCTAAATTTGTAAAAATGCCAGAAAAAAAAAGTTCAGATATGTTTGTCTAGTTGCATAGCAGATTTTTCGATTTCTACTTCCATTGTTTGTCTAGTTACGTAGTAGATTCTTCAATTTCTATTTCCATTTACTGCAAAATAAATGCATGACACTGATTGCGCCACTTCAAACTTTTTTGTTTGGTAACTATGATTCCTTGACACAACTACATAATTTCTGCACAGAGCCTTCACATGGTTGTGCCATGAGTGCATACCTTTATTCTCCTCATTCTGGATGTAAATAAAAATATTTTTATATTATTTAAAGCTATGTTTTTTGAGTCTCATGACAATTGTCAAGGGCACACTTATATGGTTAGAAGTTAGAACCAATGATCATCGAATATACAACATTTGCAACCTTACATTAAGGAGCCGATAAAGAAGTTTTTATGCTCTTTCATCTCAATCCTGAGATGTCTCTCATCAATTAGTTCTTCTTTGGCAAGTACTGGCAACCTTGATGCCAAAAAAAAAAAAATTGATTCCATTTTGGACAACATCCACACATTGCATATTCATCTTGTTATGAAGTTAAAACGCAACGCTATCAAAAAGTTTTAGGAGTCAAGATTCGATTTCAGTGTGATTGGCAAAAGCAGGTCCATAGTGCTTATATATAGTGTCATGAAGTTAAATTAACTATATTAAGCACCTTTTATTATTACAATCCTTACTTACAATGCAACTTCTTGAATGTTAATTATGATTTTTAGCTCTTTGCTCTCACAAATTCAAATTATAACAAATTCAGCTCCTGTTTGTAGATATGCAGGAAAAATGATAGAAATGATTCATCCAAATATATTTTGGACTCCTTGTTGTGTTCATTCTCTCAATAATACACTTTGTGATATTGGTAAAATTGATTGCGTGAAAAAGCTTATTATAGATGCAAGAGACATACAAATTTTCATTTGTAATCATCATTATTCAAATTCCTTGTTCAGGGAATGTAACAAAAATAAAACTTTCAAAAAGCCTATACAAACAAGGTAATAGAATACAAAAATTTATATTGTGTGTTTTTTTAGAAATTTGATTTATTAATGCTAAACTAATTATAACTTTTGTAAAACAGGTATGTTTCATATTTCATAATGTTTGAGAGAATGCAGGAGATACAAGAATCATTACAAACAATGGTTATAACCAATAAATGGAAGAACTGGGAGGAAGCCAACACAACTATGGGAAAAAGTGTCAGAGAAAAGATTTTATAGCTTTCTTGATTTTTATAATGCTCAGTTACTTCCAGTGATTCTAAAAAAATGGAATGCTACAAATACCCCATTGCATATGGTTGCATATGCATTAAATATTAAGTGGTATTCTTCAAAACATAGAGATAAAAATCCAACAAGGCCTTGTGATGATTTTGATGTAAGAACAGGTTTTTTAGAATATGCTAAACGATTATATTCACCTTGTGAGGCTACCTTAATTAGAAAGGAATGACTTCAATTTACTAAAGGACATACAAAAGCATTTAAATGTGAAAATGCTATACTTGATATGGATGGAATAGCTCAAGAAGATCCAGCTGGATGGTGGAGTTTGCATGGTAAAGATACTCCTAGACTTCAAACTTTAACAGTGAAGCTTCTTTCTCAGTAATACGATCAGTTTTTTCATTAAACATATAACAAATATTAATACGTATTAATTTTCTTAATTAATTTATGAAATGTGATGTTTGAAAACTTGAAATAGTGATGTTTTATATATTATCCATTCTCTAAACACCATGATTAATAGGCTATTAGGTCTCAAACTTCAAATGAGTTTGTTTATTGATGAAGTTTTGAATAATTTATAAAATGAATTTTTTAACAATGCAAAAATTTATTCTTATTTTTATCATTTATGTAGGTTGCATCTTTTTCTGAAAGAAATTGGTCAACATATTTTTTCATTTATCGGATCAAAAGAAATAGTCTAACTCCAAAAAGAGTTGAAAAATTAGTATCTCTTCATAGCATGATTAGATTGGAAGAAAGAAAGGAAATAAAATATAGGCAATCACCTACTCTTCGTTGGGATGTTAATCTAGAAGATGATGATGTTCCAATAGTTGATGATAGAGAAAGTTATTCTACTGACTTAGTTAATGTTCCTGGAGCAATGAATCTTAATATTGATGATTCAATCCTTGATGAAGATGATTACCATGCAAATGATATTAATGACATAGAACAAAATGAAGCAGGTTTTACAAATTTACTCTTTAGAGTAGAGCAAGGAGAAAATATAGGCTAAAATTAGAATTTGAACAATGTGACAATTTCTAAGCTTTGGCAAGAAACTCTTTTGTGATTTAAAAAGAGATAATTTTGTAACATTATCATATATATATATATATATATATGATAATGCTAAAATATTTTATAATACACATGAGACTCAATACTTAATGTTTCATTGCAATCTTTTATGCAATTTTTAAGCATTAACAATATTTTGAATTTACATTGTACTTGTTTTATATTCTACAACGTTTTTTATATGATATATGAGATTTAATTTTTGTAAAAAGTTAATATATTTAAATTTTCTCTATCATGTCCCCGGACGAACCGGTACCCACATTTTTTTGAGGCACACGTACCCAACACATTCAGAATCACGAATCCTCGATTCCTCGCTTCCATGAATTGGATTCTTTTGATGCATAGCTCCTAAGCTATCACAGCGAACAAATCAATGGTTCTCTATTAAAATACTTTACCAAATTCACAGATTTAGAGTTGAAGATTCACAGTTTGCAGTTCACAGCCTCCTATAATCGACAGCTTGATCATTCCTATGCTTCGGAGAAACAGGAGCAGATTCAGGATGTTTCATCAAAAGACAAAGATGAATGTCATACTCAAGGAAGACAGAATTGTGTATAGGATTCTGCTTCAAGCAGTTCCAGGAATAGTGCTTAACTGAGAATTAATGGCAGTCAATCTTCATTTGTTTTTTCTGAGAAGAAACGCCCCTTTTGCGTACGCGAGTCTTTCTTGACATTCTCACAACAGCCCAAGCATTCAAAGGAATTTTCTTACATGAACTCGGAGCATATCGGGATGTTAGCCAGTTAGCTTGAGCAGACGCAACAGCATCTGTTTTGTTTACAGCTCGTGGATGTTGGATAATGATTGACGTGAACGGTTGAAAAAATTTGAGCATGTTAAACCTAAAGTTATTAAAGGAAAGCATGTTTTGTAATTTGACAAGCTTGATTTACTTCAGGGAGAATCTACAATGAGTAAGCTGTACATGAATGAAAACTTCAAATAATAAACAATGCTATAACATCCACGGTATCTTGCAAAAGGTGGTAGTTATGATATCAAGCAATCTGCAAAGGAAGGATGAAATGCTTAGAATGAATGCGTTACATCATGATAGCCACTATTTTTACTTTATAATTTTAAACCTTGAAATACTTTGTATTGTTGCCAACCCTGCTGCATCTGTGGAAGGTAGCCATTAAAAACCAAGAATTGAGACAAGGCCAAGGAAGGTAACAGATTTTAACTGAATTGGTTATGGAGAAGAGAAATAAAGGTTTAGTTCAATGAATCAAATAACGAGCAAGCATGTTGTTAGTGGAAGTTGGTTTCATGTTTATAAATTAAATAACTTTAAGACTAAATTCAATGAAACCAAAAGCTCGAAATGGGGAGGATTTGTAGGACAATTATTTAACATCATGTCATGTATGAAAAAGACATTTGGCCATAGTGGTTGTAACTAATTTTAATTTTCCATGATGTTTGTAATTACCAAGAAGCCATTATAAAAGAGCTTCAAGAGTAGAATAAGTGAGGGAGAAAACCAAGAAGACATATTGGAGATTATTTGTAAACTGGTTTGCTAATTGCTACATCAATTCAGCAACTTTGTTTAAATCTTGTGAGGTCTTTTCTTCTTATTTTTGTCTTAGTTGCTTAGCTAATAGTTTAGATATTATTGTGCTTGGCATTTAATTTTAAAAATTTCTAGTTGCTCTTATAGCTCTAATTTTTTGCAATCCTAGATTTCTATTCATTTGGCATGTAAGAACTTATATTTTCTTTTAAAAGGCATCTTGAGCAATTTAATAGTAATTTCTTTATGAAATTGCATGTTCAAGTCTAGAGGGTCTAGAAACTTTTTGATATTTTGAGCTAACTTAAAATAGCTTCAATTTTTCAAAAAAAATTTCTTTATGTTCAATCTTAAAATTGTTATACCTTTTCTAATAGCTCTATTATTGCAATTCTTGACAACTATTAACTAGCCATATCATAGCTTATATTTTGTCTTTTACAAAGCATTTTGGTAGTTTAGTAGGAGTATTTTTATGAAATTGCTTGTTCAGCTCAGAGGGTTTGGACAACTTGTAACATTTTAGGTTGAATTGGAATAGCTTTATTTTGAATTGTTTCCTCATGTTTAATTTATCTCTCTTAAATGTTTGAGATTTCACAAAAATCTACTTCCTCTTTTCTTCTTTTTTAAAATCCATAGAATCTCACTCTATTTCTATTTTTCTTGCAAACGTTTCTCTTTGGAAAGCATTAGGAGTATATTTCTGCAAAATTGTGCTTATGCATTTTGGTGAAATTTGATTTGTTTCAAGTAATGTACTATAGAGACTATATAGACTAAATGACTTGACAAAATAGAAATCCTTAATGACTCCTAGTATTCAACAAGGTTAACTAAATTTTTGTTATAATAGCCAATTACAGTTTCATATACAAACACAATCATTTCAACATTTAGAATAGCAAACATACATTTATGGCTAGTTTGCTCTATTACCGCTAAGTTTATTTAGAAGTATCTAGACCTTGGTTTTTCCCAAGACCAGCAAACACCTAAACTCAAGTTTGAAAGGACACCTTCGTTTCTCGTTATCCCAATCACGAGACTAAAGGAAAACATTGGTGGTTCTAAATGGTCACCAACAATAAGACCATCCATCGATAGGGGATACCACATCTTCTACCTATCCTAAAGGAATGATAACTAATTGATTTGCAAGCCCTAGTCTTATGTTGTACTTCTTTAATGGTGGCAAGTTTCATGTCTTATATGTTCTTTGAGATATCAAATTAACTTCAGAATTTGATTCTAGTAGAGCTTTACATGGTAAATTTCTAGCAATTTATAAATAAATCAAAGGGTTTCCAAGATCTATTTTTTTCTTAGAAAGAGTTCCTACTTTTATCGAATCTGATACTATATTATTTAACATGAAAGTTATAAATTTTTGGTTTGGTTGTTATGAAAGCATGATGATTACATGAGAAACTATCATAGAAGAAACATGGTTGGATAAAGCTCCTACTCTATCAAAATTTTTTGAACATGTCCTAAAGAAAGGACATTTCCTAGATTTACATTCATTATTGCTAAGATGATCCTCTCTCTATATACTAACTACCTTGGTAGCACTTTTCTGCTGAGGTTGTGTTGGTAATTCTCCTTGCATTAGTAGTAGTGGTACTAGTGATAAAAAAATTAGGAGTTTAATAAGATGGACCTGTTGCTAGTTAAACAATGTAAGGTTGTGACTCCATGCATGAGGTTATAGGTTTGTGGTATTCAATTGGATAGTAAGAGGAGAAAGCATGATCATAAGTACTTTCAAGAGATATAAGATGTTATACATAGTATCTATAAGGATCTGGTTTTCAGTATGAATATTGTTACCTTGGTGGTGGATCCCCCATGATTATGGTTATTGCCTCTATTGCTAGTATTTCTTCTATAGTTAAGAATAAATCTTACTTGGATAATACATGTTATATATATATAACTTATGTTATACTTCTATGCTTTTCTTTTACATGCAAATTTTCCACATTCACATGGTTATTTTTAATTTACTTTTCTTCATAAACTTTTTCAAAATTTTATTTCTTTTCTTTCCTTTCCAACTAATACCCTCTAGATTCAAACATGCATAGGGAGTACATATGAACTCCAAGTGAAATTTTGTTAGAACCTATGATATTTTTACCAAGTGCACTACACAACCATATATCAAAATCATGTTTGAACATCACTCATCATAGTTACACAAATCAAATGTTGAACTTTTAAGGAAATTTTAGCAAACTAAAAATGTGACATCTTAAGAACCATAGCTCCAATTTTAGTAAAACAAGAATTAAGATTAATGTTTTTGAATATCCTAGACACATTAGTAAGATTAGATTTTAGGTAGAACACCACCCTAAGGTACTTCCTTAACAAAGCTATTTTATGTAATATTTAATTATGATTAAAAATAAATTTTGATTTTTAGGTAAATGACAAAAAAGTAACAAGGGATATGATCTAGATAGGGTTAGGGTCCAAAACGCTCAATGAATAGAGTATGATATAATAACATGCACATAATAAAATATGCATAATAAAGAATAAATGTACATGACAAAATGTGCATAATAAAGATTAAATACGCATAATTCAATGTGCATAAAAAAATGAAATATCCGTAGTCAAATTCTTGTAAAAGTATGATAACTCATAGAAAGAGAAACTTAGGGGGTAACTGGATTTTAATATTTAATCATAAAATATACAGAAGATCTAACTAGGTTTAACTAGTAATAAAGGCAAAAGATATAGAACTTTAACAAAATACTTTAACAAAAAAATTGCATTCACGTATATAAGATAATAGTAGCAACAACAATAATATAATCCTATGATTTAGTCAAGAAAATTAGAGGTAACTTACTAAAATGTATCTAGTAGCATTAAAGAATTAAGTTTATTAGTATTATCTCTTATAAGTTATATTTATTTAGTGATAGCATAAGTTAGTAATTTGAATTTATTCTCATTCCCATGTATCTTGAATCTTTTCTTGTACTTAAATCTAAACTTTGCAAAATTTTGTTATTGGATCTCCCTAGCTATCATCCACTTTTAAGCCTACAACAACCATAACAAGTTTAGATTCTTGTAATGACTTAGAAACAACTACTATGCCCTTTTTACTTCTCCCATTTTATATTATAAGTAAATGTCATTTCAGCCCTTTTTATGTCATACCTAAATGCTATGCCAAGGATGTTATGAGTCATTTTAATTTCCGGGAAAAATGAATGCATGTCATTCAAAGTCTTTTCCTTTTTAAATTAGCACAGATTCATTGACAACTCTCTTTTTACGGGAAGAAGAAAATAAAAACACTTGTGCAACTAAACTAGTTTCTTTGCAAACTCTTGTAACGAATCCATTTTCTTTATTTTCTCTCTATAATTCTTTTTTCTTTCATTTTTAACTTGTTTTATATTTTTTTAATTCTTTTCACTTAATTGATTTTGACTGACTTTGTAAATTTCCTTTTTTTCCCCTTCAGTTACAATCTTAATTTTTTTCTTAAAGAAAATTGCATTCAAAAAGGCTTGACACCGGGTGCACTTCCCCTTAAAATAAAAAGGAAAAAAGTGTAAGATACTGCAACCCAATACAACAAATCTTGAAAACAAAGATGAAACGATCTGTGATGAACAATTTTTTAAAAAAGAAATAGAAAATGAAAGAAAAGCAGAATGAAAAATTTGCCTTTAAAGAATCTGGTAGAGGTGCTTTGTTTTTGGACTTTCAACTAAAGCGGAAGACATGTTTAAATATTTTTTCTAATGGCATGCCATGGTATGCATGCTGCACCCTAAAGGTAGATGACTCACATGGCAGTGGAGTGCATTGCGATGCCATGCTAATCTAAAGTATTTATTTTTGCAAAATGCTGGTCATACTGGTCATACGGCACATGGAAAAAAAGCTGTGCGTGCTTTGCTAATGTAAGGACTTAAAACATGGTGGGAACTTCGCTAATGTAAGGACTTAAAACATGGTGGGAACTTAAAACGTGGTGGAAACTAAAATACATATCCAAAAACTTAGAATTTTTTTTTCTGGGTTTAACAAAACAAAAAGAGCAGCTTACTAGCATGAGTTAATTTTTAATGCAAATTGAAGCCATTTACCATTAGTAGCGATCCATCTTTGGCCTTGAGGTCTCTGGGAAATCCAGTTTTCCAATAGTTTTTCATTGAAAGGTGATCAAAAAACAAGAGTTGAATATAAAATAGTGTGCAAAGTACCGTGAAGTGGCGGTACATTCCATTTCATTTTGAATATAAAATAGTGTGCAAAGTACGGTGAAGTGGCAGTATTAAATAAAAGCCAGACTCATTCCATTTCATTTTTACCTGATTTTAGCACACATCGTACCCCCGTACACATAACACATGGTTTGGTTATTGTGCCCTTAGAAATTTTTGGTGTACAACATTAAAACTGCACAATGCGCACATTCTACCTTCATGTGGGTACATTAGAGAGGTCCTTTGTCGGTCGTGGGTTCTTAGCTCCAGAACAATACTTGGACGAACTTTCAAAGGTTACTGTTGTTAAATAGTACTATAATATTTAAAGAGTTTTAACTTGATGTCACTGATATTTTTGGACTATTTAACCATCATCATTAATCGTTTCAAGGCCTTTCTGTAAATTTAGTTAATTTACTCCGCTGCAGTTTTGAGAAGAGGAATTTGTGCAAAACTCCAAAATCTATGTATCAATGAGAATTTCAAGTTATTACAGATTACAGCTTTTGTAAACAACAAGCCTCTCACTTTGTAATAAAAGCAAATCATTATGTGCATTTTAGGAATCTTTTACAAAGAAGCTAGAAAACACCAGATGAGTTGCTTAACTTCATAAAGCCAAAGGTGAGACTTATTTAAAAATATTTGACAGCTAATTATTACTATGTATTTGTTGAGGTCAACCTCACCCATGCTAGGCATGGGGCCATTATCAATGCACATGTAGGAAATTATAGTTGCAAAGTAGTCAAAATGCACAAATCAAATTCATAGGAATTCAACAAAAAAAATAAAAATAAAAATAATTAAAAAATAAAAAAAATAAAAATAGAGCGTCATAAGCTAGCACATGGTCATTGTCCATGTGCTGTTGGGCTTCGTTCGCCCATAAACAACAGAGGAACAAGCATCCACCCATGACGATTATCTTGTTTTGACTTCTTTTTTTTTTTTTTTTTTTAGCAGCGATATGAGGAAAAGAGCAAAAACCAGCAATGACCAATAAACAGGTGTGAATGTGTGAGTCATGGCAGAAATTTTGACGCTCCCAAAGGCCAATCCATGCAAATGCAACGTTTACTTCTCACACCCCGTCCCAAACTTGATTTCCATATGACCCAAACTTGGCCCTTCGTCCTTCGGTTACCAAAGTAGCTCTTCGATGATTTCCGTGTGTTTGTTTATTCATGCATACTCCCTTGTTTTCTATGGTCTGTGTCATTGCGATGCCATGAATCTTGATTTCTTGCTGGCCACTTAACAATGAAATGAAATTTCTAGTAAGATTCAGATCAAGAGAAGATAGCTAAGATTTTAATGCACAATGCAGAAATCCAGAAAAAGGCTAAAATAATACACGATTTAGGAGGGTGCAGATGCACGGACGTGTGGAGCGTGGGCACTGCGAGTTGTAGGTTGCTCCAGAGCCTGTAGCCAACGGCACTCCTCTTACGCTGCCTGTGCATTGGAGTGTCTGTCTCCTATAGGCGGGTGACGAGCAGCAACGCGGGCTTCCAGTTAACGGCAGGCGAATAGACGCCAATGGCTGCTAGTTTTCAGGGAGTCTCATCTTTGACGCTCAAGGCCTTCTAGAAGCACAGACGATTGACTGACAGGTGGCTGTCACAGGCGATAAACCCAGAAATTAGCTGCAACTGTCTCTCTCTACACCCAGAAATTAGCAGCAACTGTCTCTCTCTACACTGGAGATAGCTGACAGCGAGGGAACCAGCATTCTCCCTTCTACCACTAGGCGAACTGGTGGCGTGGGCCACCCTTTCTTTCTTTAACAAAAAACGACAGTCAGATTTGCTGCCCTCTTGTACTCTCTTTCTCAGTGCTTATTGCAGTGGCGGAGAAGCAGAACGTGGAAGGGACTGTGATGATCTCTTTTCTCTTCAGGCACACACTGAGCGGTTGACAGCAGCCTCCTCTTCTCCTCCTGTGCATGGAGACGTGAAAATAAAAGTTGACGTTAGCAGTCTCGTTTCTCTCTCTTGGTCCATGTGATGAGATCTATCTTCCCTTTTCCTCATCACTTAGTTCGCGACTACAAGTAGTGTTAGGATACTATCACAATAGCTAATAAGCAGGAAAATTTGCATTTTTTTATTTTGGATTATTTATTGTACTTTTTTAAAATTGCACAAATTATTTACGTTTTCAATATTAAATTAAATTTAAGTTTTTAATATTTTGCTTAAAAATATTGTTATTATTGTTTTATCACATAGCCCTTTCTAGCTTTCTGTACCCATACGGAAGGCACCCTAAGCAATAGTCTCCTAAAATGAGTTTTCACAAGTGTTGGCGGCATGTCCAAAATTTACGCATCAACACCCTTTTTGGGGGTAGAAGGAAGGTAGTTTCTCAACCTTTTCTTTATTTTTCTTTTATGTTTCTTTTTATTTTAAAAAAAATATCATTTTTTTACTGTCTATTTTTGCTTTTGCCCCCTTATTTTCAGTTTTATTGCTCTATTTTAGTTTCAAATTTCCAAATTTATATTCTAGCAATCTTTTTTTTTAATTTGTTTTTCTGAAATTTAATTGAGGTGATTTAAATCATTTTACTTTCAATTTACTTTTCTGAAATTTTGCAATTTCAATTTTACTTTTAAAAATTTTTAAAAATAAAAAAATATATAGTATCAAATGTTTTTTCCATTTTCTTTAATTTTCATAGTTTATTAGCATTTTACATTTCCTGTTATTTTTTATTTTATGAGTGACTCTTCTTACAGAACATCTTAACAAAGAACTCATACTCTTACCTCTAATCAACCAGCTACTCGTCAATTTACTTTGAGAAAACAACGAGCTTCACTTTTTTCAAGTTCAATTCTTAAGAAACCTTAGACTAAGATGGCAACCCATTAACCCGCGGCTCCCTTAGTAAGAAACCCTTTTAATTTTCATAACTATCATGACATACCAAAATCCCTTCAGAACATAAATCTATTCTTTGATCCTACAACCCCTACGAATGATGCCCGCCAACACATACAATGTTTTAAAAAATTATTAGGGATCCACAACATTGTACATAATGATATAGCATGTAGAGTGTTTGTAACAACATTTAGGACCAAAGTAACCCAATGGTTCTTAATGTTTCCTGATACGTCTATTAACACATGGCAAGAATTCAAAAACAAGTTTTTGAATCAATTTGACAAATTTACAAGCCCTACTATCGCATCAAGCAACTTTACCAACCTAAGAAAGTTACATGGGGAAAATGTTATAGATTATAACCTTAGATTTCTTCATCAACTAGCCTATGTGCCAATGAGATGTGACCACAACCAGATGGTATCCTCAAGTTCTATCTCTCTACTATTGATCCATTCTTCACTTATGCTATCAAATCTGATCCCAACATAACGGAAATACAAGGTGCAATGTCAAAAGTTGTGGAATTAGAGCAAATAACCCTTATGAACAGCATCCAAACCCAATTTAGGATGATGAGTGTTAGTAACCCTATAGAATCAAACCCACTCCTACCAAATTTTCAAATGTCTAATGTTATGCCTCAAGCTGTTTCTCCCTTTCAAACAACTCAACCTTTAAGTAATTACTCATAAGACCCCATGTCCTCCTCATTTTTACCATCCAACACTAGTTTGAATGATGACTAATCAAAAGCCTTGATTCAATCCATTATCAACCCAAACGGGACATCAAATTCTGTTGAACCACCAACCCAAACGCAAAATCAAATGACCCAAATACTCATTTCACCACAAAAACTATCCAATGAAGTGGTTGACCTAAAGAGAAATAATAACAAAAGCCCTGTACAACCAGAAAAACCAAGTGTATTAATCAACGATGATTATTGTCGTCTTCATAATACAAAGCAACATTCCAAAAAGAATTGTCTTCAATTTATGGCATTGTATGGTGACAATTCCCAAGGGCAACAAAATGGGAAAACCCTTATCATGGTCCTTAATGTACCTCATGAGATAGAAAATGAAGAGGTTTTCTCATTAGAACAAGTTATGGTAGGCGACCCTAACCCACACAACACTCGCTACCACAAAATTAGTGACATTATGAATGCTACACAACAACAAATTAGGAACAATTCTTATACACCTCCAAACAGAAAAGTTCCTAGTCAAAACAATGTGAACAACCAATCCGGGTCATCCCAAGTAATTGCCTCACAACGACCAAACCCCCCTTATATACTTAGAAGAGTTCCATCCCAACAAGAAGCCAAAGAAGAACATAATAATTATGCTTTGGTTGAGCACTTAAAAAGAGTTAAAGCCAACATTTCGATGTATGACCTCCTACACTTTAACGAAATGAAAGAAGTGATTTGGGATATGGTTTATATACCTGTAGCCCAAAGAGAAAAATCCCCAATTCCCGAAAGGCAAGTTCACTTTGCAGGAAGTCCTAACACATTATCAGTACAAAACGTGAATAATTCCATGTCTAGCAAAAAGAACCATCCCCCTTTCCTAACCACTTTAATTATTTTAGGAAAGAATGTCCATAACTGTTTAATGGATTCCGGTGCAACTGTTAGTGTTATGCCTCTTAACATTTGTAACACCTTAGGAGCACAAATGATACCGCAAACTAAAAGTGTGATTCAACTTGATAGATCTAGCGTACCTGTGGTAGGGTTATTAAAAGGAGCAAAGGTACAAATTAAGCAATGCCCTACTTTTACATGTTATACGGATGTCCTAGTAGTTGACATGACACCCACATATGGTGTGCTCTTATCTAGAAATTTTGGAGCTAAGATTGGGGGCTTCTTTAGGTCGGACTTCTCAGAATTATTGATCCGAGTTAAAGGAAAATCTGAATATATGATTATACCTAGGGAACCTTTTTATAAGCAAGTGGTAACCACTTTTAATCAACAAACTACGTCTCAAGGAAATCAAAACAACAATCATTTCGTTGGAGTGGTCGAACTAGGACTTGACAAATATTCCTTAAATGATAATATAGATGAGGCTACATACATAAATCCTTTTGCATACACATGTTCCACTCAATACTACCAAGCTTTTAGGAAATGTGAGAAGGTGTATGAAGATATTTTGCCATATCACCAACATGATGGAAAAGCCTTTCTTCTCAGTGACCCGCCACCACTAGGAAATGATACAAACATAAGTGAGATTTTAACTAATGAAATATTAGAAGATGGACCCAAATTTGATAATGATCCCTGTTACCTTGACCAAAGGGCCAATTTTTCAGAGATTACAAACTTGAATACTTGGATACTAAGAGTGGATGGTGCTTCTTCCAAGAAAAGATGTGAAGCTGGAATAATGCTTATACCTCCGGGTGAAGCTCCTATTCTTAAAGCTATTAATTTCACTCAACCAATGACCAACAATATGGTTGAGTATGAAGCACTAATTCATGGGATCAAACTAGCTAAATACTATGATTTGTCCAAACTTAAAATCTATAGCGACTCCCAACTGATAGTGAACCAAGCTAATGGTCTCTTTGACGATAAAGACATCACCATGAAAGCATACAAAGCTTACGTTCTTGAACTTATTAAAGAATTTGATCATGTAACAATTGAACATGTACCTAGGGAAGATAATTATATTCCTAATGCACTAGCCCAAATGGCTACCACTTTGGATGTCCCTTTTAAGCATAATGCTTGGGATTCAGAAATCATTATCGAAAAGGTGAAGTTATATTCTATCCTTGATAATATCTCTTCTTTTCAAGTGTTTGTTGATGATGATCATATTTGTAAGTTCCTATTTTCTGAAGGAGAATTTAATGATCAAGGAGATACATCCAAGGATGTTGTGTTCTTGAATAAGATATCTCCTAAAACCGTAGTTAGAGAATCTTTATTTGATGATCTATACACCAAGGCCTCGGATTCATCTAAAAACACTAATTGGTAAACGTTAACTCAAACTGAAACAATTCAGGTTCAAAAGGGAGGAAAATAATACCCTGTTAAGATAGGAGCCTATTTACATCCAGATGAAAGACAAAGCTTTGTTGACCTATTACATGAATTTAATGATGTTCTAGCTTGGACTTACAAAGACCTTAGGACTTTTAATCCACAATTGATGACACATACCATTCCCCTTAGGCCAGAAACAAAACCATTTAGGCAAAAGCTTAGACCTGTGAATCCAAAGATTGAAATCCTTATGAAAGCAGAAATTGATAAACTCCTAGAATCCAAAATAATTTATC
>MNCI01019676.1:130900-187560 GCA_015680685.1 Gnetum montanum
GACTACTTACCAACTAACAAGCATCTAATATCACGAGCATGTGACATTTTGAACTTAGAACTTAAAAGGATTAAAGTAATCGAAAATATGTGGGCATCAACAAATTGTCAAGAGATGGTTCGATAAAAAATATGCAACTAAAAATTTTCAAATAGGTGATCTAGTCCTTAAGAGAGATAGAGCGTCTGGTTAAACTGGCCCTCAAACTAAGTTTTCACCTATGTGGTCAGGTCCATTCCAAATTATAGACATCACTGCCCCAAATGTGTTTAAGATTGCTGATTTGCAAAGATATAGGTTGAATCGGAATTTTAATGCATTTCATTTGAAACATTTCTACTCAGGTACCCTAAGTGGGCATCTGGTAGATTCTTAGTTGCATGTTTTCTTCCCCTTTTTCTTTGCATTTCTTATATATATTGTTGTGTTTCCATATTTTGCTTGCATTTTCATCATTTCTTTCTTAGCATATTGTTTTGATTATTGTGTTCTTCATATGATTTTAATAATCATTGGTCATTTGAGTTACTTGATAGTGGGTCATCTTAACACCATTGGAAAATAATGTAGGTATAATATAATTTACTATTACTATAATATAATGCTATAAAATCCGCTCTATATTTCATAACTCTTTTCAATTGATTCCAAGATTTTAGTTTATTTGTTATGTTAGATTATGGACCATTTGACTTATACAAACTTATCATGTTATCATCATGATCATGTGAGTGTAGGATATGTGATGTTGGCGAGTGGTTAGTCATAATTACTATGTGACCTTAGAAAATTCTATCATTTCCTCTCATAAGCCCAACCCCTCAAGTATGATGATCCATGGCTATCCTGTGAACAATAGGGTGAAGTATGTTCATTTCTACTTGAGACTCCTTAGCCACCTAGGAGACCTGCTATGATGCCACCAATCAAAGGCACATACACGAGGGTTGAACTGCACCATGGGCAAAGTTTCCAAAAGGACCATGCTCTTTGGCAATGTAGCTAATCGGCTAGACTCGTGTTGGAATTCCTACCTCAAGAATGAAGTACACCATGAGCAGATTTTCCTTAAAAAAAAAACAAAATGAGGACCATGTTCATTGGCAGTGTAATAAGTTATTGAGCGTGATGGGGTCCAGCAGCAATCTTCACCCTAACCTCCGTTTCCCCTTTTAAATTTAAGTTTCAAAAAAAAAGCAAGGAAAAATCTGAAAGTTGTGGCTTACTATGATCTAACATGAGTTTTAGCTCATCCTCCTCATTAAGTTTTGTATAAGTCACTTGCTCAAAATAGTCTGCATACTCTTACTGTTACCTTGTGAGAATATTGAGAATGAGAATTTAAGTATATATATATATATATATATATAATTACACATATATATCTATAGATCTTAGTCAAAATATCAATAAATTAGATTTTAATGGTTGTTTGGATGGCCTATGTCGATGTCTCTTTTGATTATTTGGTTATTTTGATCATGTTTAGAACATTATATATTTTACTTTCAAGTTTGCATTTATGGTTTCATGTTGTTTTTGTTTCCCCATCTATTGCATTTTCATTCAAAATTTTATAGTCCTTACACTTGCATGCAATTTGTAGTTTGGGGGCTAAGTGTTGAGGTCAACCTCACCCATGCTAGGCATGGGGCCATTATTAATTCACATGTAGGAAATTATAGTTGCAAAGTAGTCAAAATGCACAAATCAAATTCATATGAATTCAACAAAAAAATAAAAATAAAAATAAAAAATATAAATAATTAAAAAAAAAAATAGAGCGCCATGAGCTAGCACATGGCCATTGTCCATGTGCTGGTGGGCTTCGTTGGCCCATAAACAACAGCCGAATAAGCTTCCACCAATGACTCATGACCCATGACAATTATCTTGTTTTGTTTTTTTTTCTTTTTTTAGCAGCGATACGAGGAAAAGAGCAAAAACCAGCAATGACCAATAAATAGGTGTGAATGTGTGAGTCATGGCGGAACTTTTGATGCTCCCAAAGGCCAATCCATGCAAATGCAACATTTACTTCTCACACCCCGTCCCAAACTTGATTTCCATATGACCCAAACTTGGCCCTTCATCCTTTGGTTACCAAAGTAGCTCTTCAATGATTTCCGTGTGTTTGTTTATTCATGCATACTCCCTTTTTTTCTGTGGTCTGTGTCATTTCGATGCCATGAATCTTGATTGCTTGCTGGCCACTTAACAATGAAATGAAATTTCTGGTAAGATTTAGATCAAGAGAAGATAGCTAAGATTTTAAAGCACAATGCAGAAATCCAGAAAAAGGCAAAAATAATACACGGCAAAGGTAGTTGGAAGTTTAGGGTTAGGGTTTTTCTCTTGTTGGGACGCTATTTAGAGGGGGAAGTTAGAGTTTAGCAGGGTGGATATGCACGGATGTGCGTAGTGTGGGCACTGCGAGTTGCAGGTTGCTAGGTCCTTTTCTCAGACGTTTGCGGTGGATCCAGAGCCTGTAGCCAATGGTACTCTTTCTACGCTGCCTGTGCATTGGAGTCTCTCTCTCCTACAGGCGGGTGACGAGCAGCAACGCAGGCTTCCTGTTAACGGCAGGCGAATAGACACCAATGGTTGCTAGTTTTTAGGGAGCCTCTTCTTTGACGCTCAAGGCCTTCTAGAAGCGCAAACAATTGACAAGTGGCTTGTCAACTGTGACGCAGTCACCGTCACAGGAGATAAACCCAAAAATTAGCAGCAACTGTCTCTCTCTCTACACTGGAGATAGTTGACAGCGAGGAACTAGCATTCTCCCTTCTACCAGCAGGCGAACTGGTGGCATGCGTGGCATGGCTAGGGCCACCATTTCTTTCTTTTAAAAAAAAAACAGTAGTCAGATTTGCTACCCTCTTGCACTCTCCTTCTTAGTGATTATTGCAGCGGCGGAGAAGCAGATGTGGAAGGGACTGTGGTGGTCTCTTTTCCCTTCAGGCACGCATGGAGCGGTTGACAGCAGCCTCCTCTTCTCCTCCTGTGCATGGAGACGTGAAAATAAAAGTTGACGTTAGCAGTCTCGTTTCTCTCTCTTGGTCCATGTGATGAGATCTATCTTCCCTTTTCCTCATCACTCAATTGACGACTACAAACAGTGTTAGGATACTGTCACAATAGCTGATAAGTGGGAAAATTTGCATTTTTTTTATTTTGGATTATTTATTGTACTCTTTTAAAATTGCACAAATTATTTAAGTTTTCAATATTAAATTAAATTTAAGTTTTTAATAGTTTGCTTAAAAATATTGTTATTATTGTTTTATCACATAGCCCTTTCTAGTTTTCCGTACCCATACGGGAGGTGCCCTAGGCGATAGTTTCCTAAAACGAGTTTTCACAAGTGTTGGCGGCATGTCCAAAATTTACGCATCAACAGTATTGATGCATAAATTTTGGTTACACAAGAACACTTAACAAAACTTGTTTTAAGAGATTATTGCCTAAGGTGCTTCTTGTATGGGTAGGAAATTTAGAAATTCAATGATGTTGATAATTTTAACAACTTGACAATGAAATTTAAATAAAATAATTGCTAATTAAAAATAACTATGGTAGAAAAATAACTATTTATTAAAATGACTTTGACAAAAAAATAATTGTTCATTAAACTAGTTTAGAAATGAGCATACAAGATGATCAATAACTTAGAGGAAAAATGATGGACTTTTAATATAAACAAAGAGGTGTTGAGGCCAACATCACCCATGNTATTGTCCCCTGGGAGAAATGAATCTTTCTCCATACACATTTATAATGTTTCTCAACAAATAGAAGGTAAGAAAAAAGAAAATATTCATCTAGTTGGGATATGGTTTCTCATTTATGAGAATGTACTAGTACTTAAAAAAAATTACATTATTCAAATATGACACTTTTGGTAAAGTTGGCTAGGTGAATTATGAATGAAAATGTTGTGTGGTTAGAGTGATCAAGGTTAAATAATTGAACTACACTGAAAATCTTTTAAAACTATATATTATGAATGCATTTGCAATGTGAGTAACACTTGAAATGTATGCAAGGATGAAAAATCATTGCATAGAATCTTAGAAATTTATTACATTAAATCTAAAGATGATCAGAGCTGTATAATCAGTCACCACCTACCTACAACTATGGGTACATAGCTAGAAATTTAAGAGTTTATATTATTTTTTTTGGGTTAAAAATAACGCTTTTTTTATATACGTAGAAAAACGGGGCTTAGGAGCAGTTAACGTTGCCAACCATGCCATGCCTGACCCACTCCATGTAGCCGCTTCGAGCGTATCATACAACGTGGATAACACAAAATCTATGATTACAGAAATATTAAAAGGCACGGTCTTGTTGGCAGTCATTAACAGTTTGACACCACTCTGAGCAACCTCCCACCTCTAGAAATACCCCTGCAGTTACCTGAGAGATGAAAACTTCAAGCTGCAGCAGCGATTGCAACAGTAGAAGACCTTGATTATGGCTGTTGAAGTTCAGACACCAGTGGCAACAATGAAAATGTTTTGGCTATCGATGCTTGTTCTTGTCTTGATGGTCTGTGTTTTCATGTTCCATCTACATCAATAATCCTACAACCGCAACCGTAGAGACGTCATGACGATGGTGGGAGTTATGCAAGACGGTAACTGACACGGTTGATGGGTTTCTTCTCAGGCAGGCCGCCATCAACGGGGGGCCTCTTCTCTAACACTGCACGTTGCAGGTCACGCGACGAACATCAGCGGCAAACGCATGCAGGTAGACAATGGCACGTCTGACAGCAATGCAGCTGCAGACGGCAGCATTCTCTCTGGACGTATGGAGGGGCAACAACAGACTCCCAACGGCGGTGGGTTTTTATGGAGACTCCCAACATGCGCGCAATCCTAAAGATTGGACCGAAATATTTGACTTGCGAGCCTTAGCATCGATGCATACATATCCTGACTCAACTCAGGGTATGTAGCATTTAGCCTCACCGTGACACAGCCCTTAACACCATGGCTTTTACTTATCAAGGTTCCAAAGAGCTCTCTGTAGCATTTGGCATCGTTGAAGGCTCCAATAAATACCATGTAACGTTTTTTCTCCATCTTTCAAATGTGTTACAGTTTTTACTGAAATAATAAAGCTTTACCTTAGTAGCAAAAGTTCTTAATTTTATAATTCTATGTTATAAGTTAAATTTTAGCACTGAGTCAAAAAGATCTATCTCATGTTAATCTTTAAGATCTATCTCTATGCAGATCACCTTTGCTGCTGATAAAACGTTGGTGGGCATTAGTGGGTGTATTGGAAAAGTCCAATCCCAAATCAGGGTAGCATCTTTGAAGTTTTACACAAATCATAAAAACATACGGACCTTTCAGTAAAGAGGACATGAGGAAGCGCAGAGCTTTGAATGCCTCCCGCTGACTGGATGTGAAATTTGCTGACTTTTACGGGATAACTGGAGATTGTGTAAACAGCCTAGGATTCTATGTTCGTTTAACTATGCAAGCGGGCCATGCTAAGGAAGCCTCGTCTATGAAATCTGCGCTAACGTTGGGTATGAAAAATGCTGCTAAAATATTAAAGGCCAATTGTTTTTAATTTAATTTCCAAACGTCTTTGCAGGTTCTATCAGAGTTCACCATCCATTGAATTTATTTATTTTTATACAAAGCAATTCGCTGTATGTGTGTATATATATGGCAAACAGGACTTTCATTGTTTGTTTATCACAATTGAAATACAAATATCTTTTTAGTTAAATTACATCTTAGGGTGAAGTTTGGACACCGCTGCCAATCTCATTCTTAGGGTGAAATACGAATGTGGATGCAAGATCATAGGCTTCCAGGGACGAGCTGGTGGAGCTTTGGATACCTTTGGTGTACATTTACTGACTCATGAACCTAACTCCGATGAAAAATCAGGTAGGGAGGAATTCTCAAGTGCAAAAATCATTACAAGTCTTCTTAATACGCAGGAATAAAATGCAGGGTCCAAAGAGCTCTCTTACTTGTTGCATAGTTAGGATAATTAATTTAGGAGTTAGTTAATTAATTTAATGATAAAACCTTCATTTCATTAGTACCACTTAGGAGTGAAATAATAATAAAATCAACATAAAAACAAATATCTTATGTCTTAACTACACTTAATCATATGCATAGTGAAAACATAAGTGTGGATTAGGAAGATAGTGACTTGCAATTACACGATTCACTATTTGGAATATCGGCCACTTAGGTAACTAAGTCGATATTACCTTCCACTCATCATTGGCATAGGTAACTAAGTCTATATTACCTTCCACTCATCATTGGCATTGTTGTCACGACTTAGTTTAGCCAAGTATGCTAAATATTATTAACTAGTGAATTCATACAAAATTGTTGTAAGGAAAACATAATGAGATATTTTCAAATACAAAATAATAACAAAAATCATCTTAAAGGTACACCTAATACATAGCACTAATATGGTTATTGCATATAGGAATGAATTTCCAAGATGCACTGATGAATCTAATCAACAGTAGGATAGGACTTGAGGAACTATCAATGAGAAGCCTCAACAATTAAGGATTGTCTATGCCCATCTAGATCCTTATTATCTAGACTTCAACTTCATCCTCCATTAGGATGAGTAGTTATTGTGGAGAGATACGAAGGTAGCATTGTGCTACCTTTCAATCAATCTATTTCTTCCATGCTCATAACCCAACTTATGAGACTAAGCATTGAAGTATTAGTGACTAAGTATGAAATAACAAATCAAGCCTCCAGGGACTATCAACCTATAGAAGTGTAGCTCCAGAAAGACAATCACATGGAGGCATGCTATGAAGCCTCCAAGGACAAAAAAATCCTAATACCATTATTTTTACAAGAGCAAAAGAAGGGTAATGATTTCTTCTCAAGCCTTTCTCAGTACACGAATTCTCCTCCTTTTGTTGAGGAGGACATCCTTCACCAAATGTTGTAGCCAACCTTGGAGAACTTTGGTGAGGGAAAGATAGAGTCCAAGGCTCAAAGAACTTCAAAAGATAAGTCTCCTAGTCATTCATCCCAAGAGAAAGAGAACAATAAGGAGAAGGACAATGATAAGGAGAAGGATAAGGCTAAGAATCATAAGAGAAGGACTAGATGACATTGTTCTCCTAGTCCTTCAACTTCATCATCATCAAATTCTAATAGGAGGAGATGTTGCAAAGATAGAAGAAAGGGTGCTTGGGATCAAGATGGAGATGATAGGAGGTTCCATTGTGATGATAAAAATCAGGATGAAAGGAAACACTGAGAAGAAAAAGAGCATCACTGAGAAAGGAGGCACAACATAACTCACCATAGTAGGCATGCCCATGATAGGGGCTATTGTGGATATGATGATGATGATGAACTATTATTAGCCACTAAAAACATGTTGTATGTTTTATAAGTAGTTAGAATCCCCACCAAGCATCAAAGGGATAACATGATCAAAAGGTTGGACATGAACAATATCATCAAATTTAAAGAGGCACATAATGTTGATCCATACCATCATTTACAAGCTTTCTATGATGCTTGTACATAACAAAACATTGGAAAAAAAGTGGTAGAAGCTGAAATTAATTTAAAGGGCAATTATCAAAGAAGCAAAAAGTTGGTATTGATCTTTAGAGCTAGAATCCATTTGCAGATGGAGTACTATGTTAGAGTTATTCAATGATAAGTATTGAATGTACTCTAAAGTTTCCAATCTAAGGAAGCAAATCCAAAGATGAAAATAAGAAAATCATAAGCCCTTGGATGTAGCTCTAGGTAGGTACTACTCTCTCTTGCACTAATGCTTAGGCCATGGATTCTCTCAAAGGAAGCAACTTCACCACATCATGGATTGGCTCTAAAACAAAACATAAGAAACTCTTAGGGGAGACTTTTGAAAATGCAAGTCCATCAAATCCAAAGGTTGATTAAAAAGGTGATAAAGCAAATAATAGAAGTTGAAAAACATGAAAGTATAGAAGAATATAACAAAAATCCCTCCATTTGCAAAAGGGAGGTACATTTCTATTATTCAAAGGAGGAAGCACCACTAAATGAAGTGGTGCATAGAAAGACTTTGCTGATACAAAATTCTAGTATTGAAATATCAACTAAGGTAGATAAAATATGGGACTCTTTAGATGTGAAGTTCCGAATAGCTCTTAAAATTATGGAGGAGAAGGTAGAGAAGTGAAGTAGTGAATGAGATAGAATGATAAGGAATGATACATAAAAGGATTATCATTAATAGAAAGCTAAGGTTGAGATAGTCGATGAGGTTGCAACTTTAGAAATGGATTATGATAGATGCAATATTTGATAATAAAACCATCCCAAAGAATGTTGTCCATTGTTGTCATATCTACAAGAGTCTAGGGTATATGCCCTTTAATTCAAAATTTTCAAAATGGTAGCCACCTAGAAGATTACCTTAGACATAGGTAATTACAAGTAGTAGTTTTAGCAAACACTTTATTATCCAAGTGGAACACCTCCTCAACCCTAGAAGTGGTATTAGTAGTGGCAAAACACATGGTCATGGGGGATGCCATCATTATGACAATAGTATCTATATTGGCAACTAGATCCTTATGGGTATTATATCCAACAAAATGTATCTTCTTGTGGCTCTACTAGCCACACTCCTTTCTCACATCATTACTATTCTCTTAAATATTACAAAATGCCTACTCCAAAAGCTAAGTCTTTTTCCACTCATCCTCCTTCATATCGACCAACACATCCTACACCATCTAACACCACACTCTTGCCACCAACTCCACCTATGAAAGGATAAATTCCTCCATAGCCATTGTAACAAATTACCATGAGGGTAATTCACTCATAGCCAAATGATTATCTAAGTGACTTTGAGAATAAGCCTTGAAATAGAACTTTTTTTGGTCATATCATCCATAAAAATTCTCACAGACATCCTTAGCTACTAACCCTACATTCACTACTTTTAAAAGTATCCTTAAGCCTTCTTCAAATGAAAAATCCTTTAATATCCACATTGTCATGTTGACCCATGCGA
The DNA here is from genome assembly GCA_015680685.1 of Gnetum montanum. NCBI lineage: Eukaryota > Viridiplantae > Streptophyta > Gnetopsida > Gnetales > Gnetaceae > Gnetum > Gnetum montanum. Next base: position 139,952 of record MNCI01019676.1, read on the forward strand.
TCATGGATTGGATCAAAGTAGGCCATCTTTCTAGAAAATGATCTAATCCTAGAAGTCCCTTAATCTATTTACAAATTGTAGGAAATAAACCATGCAGAGGTCTACTGGACTTAAGTTCAGGAGTGAATTGAATTTCTTAGGAAATTTACAAGACCTAGAATCTACCTTCACTTAAGAAATGTAACATTAGATTGGAGGTTGTAGATCAATCCATCACTATATCTTTGGGATTGGTAAAGGACATTGTGATCATCGTCTATGATTTATCATACCTAGTAAATTTCTTGGTGATCCACATGGACAACTACAAAGGGAAATGTTCCATTATCATGGGAAGGGCTTGGCTTAGCATTATTGATGCCAAGATGGGGATTTAAGATCTTTCCTTGTAAATATCCAAGGAAAAAAAATTTGGAAAGCATGAGAAGAAGCGATTTCCATGCATTACATGTGTTATGAGAAGAAGTGATTTCCATGCATTACATGTGTTATGATGTGTATAGACTATGTGCTATGAAAAGTACATCTATCTAAGCATGTAATTAATGTGCCAAAAGTACATCTATCTAAGCATGTACTTGTATGTAGTAACAACAAAACAAGAAGGTACCCAGTGGCTAACCATAGATAATAGTGCTAAATCAATAATGTCCATGGAAGCAATAGAACTCATTACAAGTACCTACAAAGATAATTTGGATGGACTAGGGTAGATCCAATGCTAACTCTCCCACAAAAATAAAGAGATGGATTGGGAAAGTTGAAAATTCCAGATGAATTCAAGGAAGAACCCATTGAGCATAAGGCTTTACTAGCAACATTAGAATATGTCTTTCTTAATAATGGTAAACTAGTAATAATCAATGTCAATCTTGTCCAAGACTAGAAAAAGAATCTACTGAAAGTAGTAAACAAATAGCTAAGAGCTTTTGCATGATCATATCATGAGCTGACAAGAAGAGATCCAAGAATATGCTAGCATTGAATCTATACAAATCCCTCCAATAAGCCAAGAAGACAACCACAAAGGAGTTTGAAGCTAAAACTTAAGCAAGTTATTAATGATAAGATTGAACAACTTCTTAAGGCTAGATTCATTTACCTTATTGTCGATAGTAAGTGGATAAGCCCACTTTTCATTATGCCAAAGAAAAGAGGAAAATAGAGAATTTCTATTAAATATGACAACATTCAAGGATCATTTCCCATTCCTATTTGTGGACTAAGTATTGGATATTATTAAAGTGAATAACTGCTATAGCTTTCTAGATAGTTATAGTGGCTATAACCAAATCTAAATAGCATTAGAAGATCAAGCCAAAATAACCTTCATAAGTCCCAAGTAAACTTTTCCATATAAAAAGATGCCCTGAGGCCTTTGTAATATTCCTATAACTTTTGAACACTTAGTGCTCAACATTTTTTAGCAGCAGATCAATAGTGGTGTGAAGATCTTCATGAATGAATTCAACACCTATGGTACCAACTTTGAGTAAGCCTTAGACCATTTGGAGCAAGTGCAAAAATGCTATGTGGAGATCAACCTAAGGCTTAATTAATAGAAAATTCATCTAATGGTCCAAGAGGGCACATTGTCTTGGGGCATTGAATCTTGAGAAAAGGGATAAAGGTGGATCTAGAAAACGTATGATTTATCCAAGGAATCACCAAACAACCTCAGACTATAAAGGATATGCAATAAATCCCTAGATACATTGGTTACTACAAGCATTTCATTGAGAACTTCTTAAAATTTACCAAATTGCTAGTGGAGCTAACAAAGAAGGATGCATCTTTCAACTACACCAAGAAATGCAAATAAGCATTCCTGCAACTAAAGTAGAAACTCATAGAAACTCCCATTATACGTGCTCTAGATTGGTTTAGACACATTCACATCATGACAAATACATCCAATTATGCATTGGAGGTAGTTCTAACATAATTGGATGATCGAAAATGTCCTTATTACATTCATTGTATGAGAAAAAGTATTGTGAATACACAACTAAATTACATCATCATTGATAAGGAGCTTAAGATGATGGTGTATACCTTGGAAAAATTTAGGCACTATGTGTTTGGATATTAAATCTTTGTGCACATAGATCACAAAGTTATCTATTTCCTACTGAACAAGCCAATGATAAGTCTCTATGTCATATGATAGTTGGTGATTTTAAAAAATTTTGATCTTACAATGATAGACAAGACGGTATCTAAGAATTTGGCTACTGACCTCTTATCTTAATTATGATGGAATAGCAAAGAGGACGAGGAGCCTTTATTTGATTAATTCCTAAATGAAATATTCTTTATCAAATCCATTAATTTATAACACATAAGAATATCAATTGGTCTGATGATTTTCTCTCCTACCTTCTTACTCAAGAGACTCTAACAGAATGGAATAATAGGAAGAAATAACAATTTCTTTACCAAGTCAAACACTACATGAAAATCCAAGGTAACTTTACAAGGTTTGTATAGATGGCTTGGTGCGATGGTGTGTGTCCACTACTGATTAACTGTAGATCCTCCAAGATGCCAACAAAGATCCTTACAAGGGCCATTATGCAAGTAGGAGGACAACCATGAAGATCCTGATGATAGGGTACTTTTGGCCAACCATCTTTAGAGATGCACACCATTTTTCCTATTTATGCAAATGCTACTAAAGAGATTAAGGAATGTTTATATGAATAAAAGGGTCTCAGTAGTCAATCCAACTGTTATATCCTTTTGACCTCTAGGGCATTGACTTCATAGGATCCATCACTTCCATGTCAAATAAGAATGCTTACATCATCATTTTTATTGACTACTCATGAAATGGGCCAAAAATATTAATGATTGTTTATCTTCCACTAGAGCATGGTTTATTCAACAAAATGTGGTAAATAGGTTTAGTGTCCCAAGGGCACTTATTTTAGATAATGATACTCACTTTATAGAAACTACTTTTCAAAAGCTTATGTAATGCTTGGAGGTGCAACATAAACTTACAACCCCTTATCATCTCCAAGCTAATAGTCAAGTTGAATTTACCAATAAGGAGATCACTAGGATCCTAACAGAAATGATTAACAAATATAAGAAAGATTGGAATAGAAAACTTAATGATGTTCTTTCAGCATATCCATCAACTTGGAAACTTCTTCTAGGCTACTCTTCCTATGAGTTAGTGTATAAAAAGTTATCCAAACATTCAATCTAATACAAAATTCATACACTTGCAACAACCTGTGAGCTTAGCCTCAACATTAATCTAGCATAATGAGAATGATTAATGATAGTAAATGTGCTAGATAAAAATTGACAAGTATCCCTGATCATGAACGAAGTGCACAAGGCACATTTCAAACAATGTCATGATGCAAAGACAAGAAGAGTTAAATTTCAACTAGGCAACAAGGTTCTTTACTTGAATCCCATGCATGTACTACAATAAACTAAATTCCACACTCTATGAGAAGGATTTTACCTCATTCATGTAACTTTTTTGTTCGATGCCAAAACCGTTTACTACCAATCACACCTAGAAAAATGTTTGTTGATCAACATCCAATAAATTTAGTCATTCCTGGAACTGAAGTAATCCACAATACTAACACTTCAGAACTGGAACAAGCACACTCTATTTTTTGGATCTCCTTCTCTCAACTTAGTCATGGGAAAGATAGGCATCTAAACATGACATCATGATAAGGTTCCCAATTTTTCACCTTTTTGTTTTACACTATTCTTTATATTTTTTCCACTTTCTTGTATATTTTTTAAATTATTTTATATAACTTTTAATATTTATTCTTATTTTTAATTAATTTCTTTTAGTTTATTGGGAATATTAGATTTTAATTTTGATTATTACTACTGCAACTTTGGATATTAGAAGGGAAATCTATCAACCTTGTGATTGATTAACCAATTGATCATTTTTATTTTTAAACTATGTAATGTACTAAAACTTTGTCAATATTTCTAGTGATATCAGTTAGTGAGATCATGGCATCCACCCATTCAATCTCTTCCATGGGATATCAGTATCATGGAAGCACAAGGTTATTTCACATTAAAATTTTAATGATTAATTAATGATCTTGATACTTAATCAATTGAGAAAAGGAACAAGTGGAAATGGAACAAGGTGAAACCTTAAGGATATTTGACATAGTTTCTCTCAACATCATTCTAAATGTTCTATGATACTCCATTGGTATATCATCACTCCTACTATCTACCATAAAGGAAAGAGCATCTTTGCATAGTGTGGTTCCCATGAAAAAATTACAACAAGCATGAGAATTTAAACTACACCTTTTAGAATAAATAATGGACTACAAGCACTAGTTATGGGGCTAAAAAAGACATGTTACCTTTGCTTTAAGGCACCCTTATAACTGAAGCCCTCTCTACTTCTTTCTTATCTTGTCTTCTTCTCTTGGAGTAATGGTTGTCATTTGAAGTTATCCTAGACCTTCAATTGATGTACAAAGGGTTTATGTGAATGTGAGATCACTAAAAGTGGAATGGACTTGGTCTTGAAACAAATTGGGATTAGATCATCTTAATCATGAATTTCACTAAGAATCTTATGCACCTAGGATTTTGGTTACCTCTTCTATATTCTCTTTATATCATTTATGGTTTACCACCTCATTGTCTTATATAATAAGAAATTATTTAGTTGTGTTGCTAGATCATAGAACCATCAAACAATTATTTTCAAGTGTGGGATTTAACTTAACCCTAACCACTCATCATCCTTGGGGCCCATGAACTCTCTATGATGAAGGTATGAAAGGACATATGAGGTCTTTGCTTATCCACTTACATTCCTTTAGTTTTCCTATACTTAAGTTCCTTACCATGGATCATTGGTTTGATCCTTCATTTGGATAGCATCCAAAACATTAAATTTTTCATCCAAATTATATTCAAACTTGACTTCAATCACTTCTCTCAAGTCCAACTAACCTTATTCTATGTTTTTTCCATTATTCTTCATCTTTCTAGCCCCCATTAGGCTATTGTTTCATCCCAAGACTCATCCAAAAGTCCTCCATTTCATAAAATGAAAAATAGCTACGTTGATGTAGCACCATTGATGTAGTAAGATGAGTTAATGCAGCCACATTAATGTAACACAAAAATTCTATGTATATGCTTAATACTTAGCTCATTTTGCATAATTTTTCCAAAGAGAAAAAGGACTCTTTTTTATCATTTTTCAGAGTTAAGGAACCTTCCATATGCCCTAGCTCTCAAACCACTACCTCATTTTCACTCATTTTTTTATCCTCATGCTATCGAAGGTAAGCCTTACATTGTGGATGATACAAACTTGTGGTTTCTTCTAGAAACATTTTTGAAAATTTTCTAACTACCTAATGTCAATCCATTTGGATAATATTAAATTACTTATTATAAAGGACTCAACCTAATAAAAACACTCCAATAGTGATTAAACTAATATTAAAATAATACACCTAGCCAAGATCACAAATAATCATTTAAATGATCAATTGTTGATACCCAATAATTAAACATAACCCAATCTAAATAAGAAAGATATCTAAATAACTAATGATTGTAAAGTAAAAAGCTAATCATAAATTATGTTTGTGATCACATATGGCACCAAAAGGAAGATCATAGGTGAGAGGGTAGAAAAATGAAGATCACAAGTGAGAGGGCCTTTGTAGCCCAAGGAAACACAACCTAAAGGAGGAAGGGATCAATAGTAGCCATAACCCCAATTGTCCCAAGAGTAGTAGCTAAGGCAACTCATGCCACAAGATCCCTTCAAGAGGAGCTCAAAGTAAAGTCTATCTAATAGATTTTTACCATAGAAACAAGCCAATTTAAATAGGATGAGGCTTCTAGGCCATGTTCTAACATAGAGATCACTCTCATAGAGACCGTTTTATAGAAAATCAAGACCAAGGAGGTCTAAAGTTCTATTCTCTAGGAGATGAACTTTGGACTCTTCTTAGAGTTGACACTAGAAGGGTACATGGGGGAGACTTATTTGTTCTAGATAAATCAACAAGGAGATGCATTGGTATAGATCAAAGACATTACCATCTATTACTCAATTGAGGCTATTATAGATATCCTCAATTTGTCAAACATTGGGGCAAAGTTGGCTAAAAGTTTAACACAGGCTGACATAGAAGCTAAAACGAGGTAGGTTTAGCAATGCCTTAGGATGGATCAAAAAGAGTATGGTGCCCTCACCAAGGTAGAAAGAATGTATTTTAAATTTGTAATCTATTACTTAAACCCAACGATGAGGCCTAATAAAGTGATGGCTTTCTCTTCAAATGTATGCATTGCTCTAAGAAAGAAATTCCCAGTAAACATTCTCCAACTCATTTTTCTAGAGATTCAGAACCATTTCAAAAAAATGAAAAGAGAAGAAAGAAACTTCATGTTTCATGTTTGATCTACAAATTATGCAAAATGGAAGGAATAGCTTGTTATTTCACTAATGTGATCCACCACACTTATGCCACATCCTAGTAGGAGATGATGAAAGACAAAGAAACACTTAGAAGAGCAGTAGAAACCACCACCACCTATAGCCCCAAAGACTATACTAGAGGTGCTCATAATTTTTGAAAGACTTAGAAAAATTTAGGAGTAATAGATGTGACAATAGTAGGGCTTTATAGGTGAAGGGAAGTCCTCCATTTACCATTCAAGCATGAGCCATCTTAATGAGATCACTAGGATCATAAGTTGGCTAGATAATAAAATGATTCATTATTCTCTACATAAAGGAATCATGTGCTCACTAGATCCAATCCATGTGTCAGGGAGGTCATAGTGTCCATTCTGAGAAGAAATTTTCCTAAGATCTTAGAAAATGTTGTGGCCATCTTTATCATGTTGAAGGTAAGTGAGGGAGAAACCATCCTAATCACGTCAAAAAGGGATAAGAGATAGTAATAGAGGTAGTGGATAATAGGGTTGCTAAAGCCCTAAATGCTCTTATGAAAACTATACCTAAAATTTCCACTATTGTAAACATCCATGCATTTGTAGGAGATGACCAATACAAGGAAGTTCTAGAAAAATAGGTTGGAGCTAGGAAACTACTTCTAAAGATATTTAATCTCATAGATGAGATTATAGTAAACTAGTTATAGTTTCTTAAAAAAAAGGTAAGCTACTGATTGGTAACACATAACTTAAGAAGACCACCAAAGCTAATTAGTTGTTGGACATCAAAGTTGCTTAGTTGCAAGCCTATCTTTCCAACCCCATAATTCTTAGGCCAGAACCTATAAGAAATGAATCTTGCCAATAGCTTCAATAAAAACTTTAGATGGTTGAGAATGCAAAAGTAATGATGATCCATGATGCATTTGTGTCAAAGGCCATGGCCAACAACACTGACAAGGACTTATCAAAGATTTACAAGGAGAACTTGGTCCTCAATAAGAATAACCATCACCTGTAGAAAGGTAAGCAACAAAAAGACCAAATGGTCAGATTCATATGCTAGCAATAGGAGCAACTCACAAAGGTAAACCTCAGTATGAGGAGGTTAGTAGTAGAAAATCACAATATCTCAATTGAGGAAGTTCATGCTCTTTACCAAAAGATGATAATTGAGGTAGCCTCCTTGGAAAATGAGATCCTAAAGTTTGAATGAGTAAAAAATCGTTATAGGGACTAGGTTGGGCTCCTCAAATAGATCAACAAAAAAGAGATTCAACTAGAAAAGGTGAAGATGAAAAATACCCTTTAGCAACTTCAACAATGAGGTGATGTATGATAGCCCATCTTTGATGGACTAAATGCATATAATAAGGCCAAAATTTACCTTAAATAGTTGTAGATCAAGGAGATGATTAAATCCATGAAGCTTGCTAATATCTATTATGCAAACTTAATGATGTTGACAATAGAAGGGTCAAGAAAAGAATTAGAGAAGTAGGTTACTAGTTCCTACCTCCTCTATGAGGAAGAATTCAAGCTCTAGAAAGAGTCCAAACAAAAGTTAGAGATAGGCAACACAAAGATTGAAGTTCTTAGGAGCAAATTCATCAACCAACAATCTGTTGTTGAGAATATGATAAAAGAAATGAATGATTACCATAAGTTGTAGAGCCTTGTTAAGATGTTCGACATTGAATGTAAAACCTTGTAGCCTCATTTGTTAACATGGAGTTATTTTCTTCAATGTCATGCCCATGAACTACATCATTCCATATCAATAAAGCCAATTGGATTATCTATGATTCATGAAGCAAAAAAGGAAAAATGAAAGCACTCTTAGATACTTTAAGACTTTCAATAGTAGTAGTGGCAGTAGTAGATCGACCTAAGCCTCAACCAATATTGAGACAAGATGAATAATCATTGAAGCCACAAAAGCCTCCACCTCCAAGAACTATATGAGAATTCATCACATCTTTGGCTTTCCTACATGTACTTACTGAAAGTTTTGTTTAAGTGTTTGATTTTAATGTAATGGACACTCATTTTTGTAACATTATATAGTCTCACACTCAAAGTCAACTAGAGTTAGTCAATTAGTCTTTCTATTAATAAATTCTATACTTCCCTAAACTTTATAAGGAACTCAATCCTAATTTTTTTTACTCAAGGATGAGTTTTTAGTTAGTTGTGGGGGTATGATGAAACATCAATAAGATAGGTTGTTGATGAGAAGTGAGCATACCCTACGTCCAACCATATGAATCACTAGTGTTCTCTTAGTAATCTAGTCAAATTTCAAAGACTTTAGGTTCTAGGAGGTGAAACTAACCATTGTAATCATTGTCTTTTCAATTTCATTTGTGAAGTTTAAAGGTATGGTTAAGTGTACCTAAGGTATGTGATTTTTATCAGTTTTTCTTTTATGTTCTAAGTTAGCTAAGAATAAAGAATAAATAATAAAGTGTTTAATTACTATAATAATTTAACACCTATATAATATTTAACTAATCCTAGCATAAGCATCAGTTCCTACTTGCCATACACATCCTAAACACATATAATGCTACTAGGTTACCAAACGTTAAGCATTACTGGGATTACCAAGTGTTAGATGCATGCTCAAAGTGGTTATACTTATGTTTGCTATTTAATTACTATTAAAAAATTAATTACTTAATTGGTTAAACATTAAAGAAAATTGCTGAAATATTAAATGCATAAAGAAAACAATTAAACTAGTTGATGAGTGGTGAGGTACCCCTACACTCAACCATACGAAATGAGTGTAGCACACGTGTTCCGGTTGAACTCTATAGACTAAATGCCTACACGCCCCATGGAACACTTGAGGTTAATCATTTGTTTTCTTCCTAGACTTACTTGTAGTTGTCACGGTGTATGGTTAAGTAAGTCCAAAGTATATGATTTTTATAGTCTTTTATGTGTTTTTCTCCTATGCTATTGAGGTGAAGGGTTGAGGAACTAACTAACTCTAACTAAGGACTAAGTCTAAATTAACTAGCATCAGCATCCATTCCCACTTACCGTACACACCCTGAACTACGCAACCGCGGCTACCAAATGCTAATCGTTACTAGGATCACCATGCGTAACGCACGTGCTCGAAGTGGTCGTACTGAGGCACCTAACTAGGAGGAAAGGGCTGAGAGAAATTATCTAGCCTACGTGCGATGAGCAACCAATTCCTTGACTAACCGTACACATCCGTAGATGCTCGTAATCAAGTCGTACTCATACCACATTCTAGGAAAGTAATAAATAACAATTAAATAAAATCCTATTCCATGTAATGCAAGGTTTATCCAATCAAGTTCGTCTTTATTGTCGTACACAACTTGTGTTCAGGTACAATGTTGCTCGAATAAAGATCCGTTCACTCTAGGACTCCTACTATGGGCACATGGAAAATATTCTATCTCTGGAGTGATCAAACTACTAGAGTTTCCCTACTTCTAGACCAGGATGGAAAATAAGGGGAATGCCATCTCTTATTTATAGATTTGGCGGTGGACCGCGATATCATGTACGCGATATCGTAGGGGACGACGCGATATCACATGGGATATCACGGCTTGTGCATATCGCGTCTCATCATACCCCCATGACTGAATGAAAACTCATCCTCGAGTTCCTTACAATAATATCAGGAAGGTATGGAATTATTGAGGGGAATGGAACTATTGGGATGACATGTGAACGGATCATCATTACAAGACTTGATAAAACTGGTATTCATGACAACAAGGGTGAACACCTTATTACAATGACATCAGGCCTTTGTTGGTAGCTGAGAAAGAAAGAGATAGAGAAAGAAGTTTTGCTGCTGCCAACGCCAAGATTGCACCTTTGTTGTCCATCTGTAAGCACACCATCAATCTTGCTCCTTGCATAGCTGCTTCAGCGCTGCTCCATTTCAAGTGTTTACTTTAGATCCAATTCCATTGTTGTATGATTGTCATTTGCACATACAACACAATCATATATTAGCAAGGGTAAATGAATCATCATATAATTGATACCTTGCTTCGGTGTAGGTCCATTGGCTAGGTTGTGGTATGGCTAATACAGATCTGGGGATATCTTAATAATGACTACCGAAGGTGTAGTGGTTAGAAAAGAATTAAAAAATTTGGGGCTAAGAGAAAATCGAAAAAATCAGGCCCATACCCCCATGACTAATCGCAAACCTCCAGTAACGTTAAAATGGAGAAGGAAAAGGAGTAAGAAAGATAGATAAAAAAGGACAACTATGGCATCGATGAAATGGATGTCAAGATGGAAATGAACAAAATAAAACTAGAGAGAAGGGCCTTAGTTAGAAAGAATACTTTTGGTTCCATAACCAGTGCTTGTAATCCAAGTTTATTCATCTAAGCGGTATGCTTTGAATTCTGAATTTCTCTTCTTCTTTTTTTGTGTTTTGTGTTTTTATGCGTGAGAACCACACCATGGAAAGACTTTTTATTTTTATTGTCTTAGCTTCCGATAGTTGGTTAACATCGGAACAATCAGAAAACTCAAAAAGAAAACATCCAAGCACCCAAGAGAATGGCCAACACAAAAGCATCAAGTTCCCTTGAAGTCACACCCTTTGCAATCCTTGAGCCCTTCCTTAGTTTGAGAAATACCCAGTCACCGATTCATTTAAGTTCTTATTAGAAGAGAACTGTACATTTCCAAGCTGAGAGAGACCATAGAAATTGGTGGATGGATGGATGANCTTAGAAAAGTTAAAGAATTTTGTAAAACAAAAATGTGTAAAACAAAAAATTGTAAAAAAATTGAAAAAGAACTGAGGGTCCCATATGATCAGCATAGGTGGCCATCTCCCCCATGACTGAGTTGTAAGGGAGAGATCCGAAATAATGAGCGCCTGTTTGAATTTCTCAGAAGTGTCCAACTTCTCCCAATTGATGATCTTAGATTAAGGGATGGAAGTTGGCAGTGCTCATATTCCAATGTGTCTATGCCTTCGTTGTTGGCATGTCTTGTCTTCTCAATTCGTTCCATGCATATTTGTTTGCTCCTTCGAGTAGCTATTAACCACGGGGTGTCTACTACTGGTTGTGTGGTTGCTACATACAGGCATCTTTGTTTCAAAGTTTCAAGAGCACACCTGTTACATGGAGGCATTTCCTCCATGTCATCACCCGATGAATCACTGTATGTGATGCATTGAACTTTTCTCTTCTTGATCTTTCCACAAATTTTTATCTTAGAGATTTCCAAGAAAAGATCATAGATCCTAAGACATGCATCTACTGTACTTAGCCATGCCCTTCCCATTATAATTGGGAATTCCCCTTCTTTGTTGTTGACTTCAATCACCAGGAAATTAGCTGGGTAAGACCAACCACACACAGTGGTAATGATGTCCTCCACCAATCCCAAGGGAATGGTGATGGACTAGTCTGCCACCTCTAGTTGAATGTTACTCTTCTTAAGTTGGGGTAGGTTCCAGGTATGATACATCTCGCGTGATATTAAGTTGATGCTAGAACCTAAGTCAAGAAGAGCCATATGTGGTTTGTTCCCGACGATCTGTAAATAGATTAAGGGACTCCCAGGGTCAGTTAGTTTCCTGGGAAGGTGGCCTACCTTAATCCAGTCGATTACTGTATGCATTAACAATACCGTATGGGTTACGCTCTGTTGGACTAAAGGGTGCTCCGAAGTGTTAGATGGTGGAGGAGCATACATGGACCCAACCGCTTGTTGTTGCGAGAGTTTGTCTAGGCTTTTGGTTTTGAAGAAAGGTCTTCTCTTTTTACAGTTATCAGAACCAATAGCAGGTTGAATAGTTATAGTTCTCATAGCATGACATTGCTGCGGTTGGAAGTTCCCCTTGCATTGTTGGAGCAGGAGGTGTTATGGAAACTACTTGTGGTGGAAGAGGTGCAGGTGGATTAGGAGGATGGTGTGGGTATGGAGTGTCTCCCAAAGGAGAAGGAGTCCTTCTGAAGTACTCCCGAACTTGGTAGTGATGGTGGGGAGTTGAGTGACTCATAGAGTCACTTGGAGAAATTCGCTGCTGCACATAATATCCATAAGGATCAAGCTTCTGGTAAGGGTACTGATGTTTTGATGATGGCATCCCCCATGACTATGGGTATTGCCACTATTGATGTTGTCCGATGGGCTGTGGTGGAGTTCCACTTGGATAATACGTTAGTGGTTGGTGGAACTACCTTGGGTTACCTTATGGATAAGATAACCTTCGGGGTGTTTGCTGTTGGTTGAGTCTTGGATTAAGCGCATACACCCCAGACTCCTATAGATGTGAGATGATGGGGAAACATCCCTTAGGATGGTCATAGTAGCAAATCTCACATCCACCGTCATCATCTGTGTCAGAGTCCACAACCACATCGAAGTTAGTGATTTTCCCTTTACCCTTGTTATGTGCAGGGCCTAAATCTCTCCACTTTTTCTTACCTTTGTCACTACTTTGTTCTACCTGAGACTCTTTTACAATTTTTAAGATAGTTTCAATTTTAGAGTCTAAGGAACTCCATACGTCGTCTACCTTAGCCACTGTTTCTGTTGTGAGCTTTTGAAGCAGCAAGGTCTTTCTGTTCACCAACTCTTCGATTGGTGACTCATCCTCTTCATCAAAAAATTTCACTCCCTTCTTTCGAAGAGAAGGATCACAGTTGTACTCTTTCGCACTTTCCCTTTTTTGTAGCTCACCTTATTCTTTTGCTACTTGTTCTAACAAGCTATGTACTTCATGGGCTCTAAGTTGTGAGAATCTCCCTTGGGCATAAGTTCCAAGGGTTCTTCTAGTTTCATGCCTTAGCCCATCCACAATGTGGCGAAGTTGATCCCTCTGAGTGTACCCATGGCCCAGGCAATGATGTAACAATGTGTAGTAGCGGGCCATGGCAGCATCCAAGAGTTCATGAGTACCTTGCTTCCAGCCTTGGATCTGCTTACACAAATTAGACACTCTGGAGTACGTCTGATACTTTTCGTTGAATAGTTCTAGCATCATACTCCACCTCTTGATGGTTTTCTATTCTAAGGACCGGTACCAGCTCTCTGCTTCTTTGGTGAGTGTCCTTGGGAACAACTTAAGCTTTTGCCACTCATTTTCTATATTCTGCAAGGCATAGGCATCATGGAATGCCTGTAAATGATTTTGCAGATCAACATTGTATCCCCCTTCAAATCATGGGATATTGTTCATGTCTAATTGCTTGATCTAACTATCTTTTAAATGCCTTGTGGGAATCCTAACTACCTCTGTTATGTTAAGCATACTTTGGGTTGCGAGTAGGGGCTCATCATGATCCTCTCTTTCATGACTCCTGTGATGTCTACGTTGTTCCCTACTCTCCCTATGTCCTTGTCCTTGTCCTCTCTCTTAACTTTCCCATTGAGGTCTTTCATTTTTCCTACCTTTATCCTCATCTTTATGTTCATGATGGCTACACCCAGATGTGGAAGGAGAGGGTGAGTGATGGGATGAAGGAGAAGAAGAAGGGGAACCATCACCATGATGATGTTTCTTGACTTCTCTTCGGCTACTACGGCCCCGATCGTGGTGACGATCTAAGTGCTCATCCTTAGCATGAGTGGTTGTTCCCTCCATGAACAGTTGGTGTTCATGGGCATCAGAACCAGGGATATGTATCGTTGATCATAGGTTCTGATACCCAACCTCTTCATCATCATTAGGAGGGGGAACATTGTTTACTAAAGAACCCGTTATAAGAGGTTCCTCATCTCCTATTTCGCTAAGGACGTGCGCGACCTTGCCCTTCAACAGTGCATGTTGACTCTCCTACCATAAGTCTCTCATACGTTGCGCATTTGTGTGATAATAATCCCTCATGTCAAAATCTCCCGCAACATATTCAGCATATAGTTCAGTCATGTCAATCTGTGCCAAGGCACGGAAAAGCATGCAAGAGATTGGTCGGTCTAGGGATAACACAATGTTACCTTGCAAATCTCTCCATCGCAATTGTTCATCTTGATGGAGAATAAAAGTAAAACTAGGGATATACTCACCGGGATGAGTATATGTCATCTTATATTGTTTAGGACTTGGCTGATTTTGGTTATGTGTTTTATGTTGCCGATTGTCTCATGTATGGTCCTTAAGTGGTGAGTTGCTCTTATGAGAAGAAGACATTTTTATTGGTGTGCTAATTCACCATTATATAAATTTTTCTTTTGATTAACCCAAAGGTTCATTAAGGCTCACAATGATGTGAATGAGATCCTTATGTTCTATTCGGCACACAAACACTTAGTCCCTGGCAACAGTGCCAATGATGAGAGGCGAGGTACCCCTACACTCAACCATACGAAACGAGCGTAGAACGCGCTATCCAGTCGAACTCCGCAGACTAAATGCCTACATGCCCCATGGAACACTTGGGGTTAATCATTCGTTGTCTTCCCAGACTTACTTGTAGTTGTCACGATGTATGGTTAAGTAAGTCTGAGGTATATGATTTTTATAGTCTTTTATGTGTTTTCCTCCTATGCTATTGAGGTGAAGGGTTGAGGAACTAAATAACTCTAACTAAGGACTAAGTCTAAATTAACTAGCATCAGCATCCATTCTCACTTACCATACATACCTTGAACTATGCAACTAAAGTTACCAAATGCTAATCGTTACTGGGATCACCACGCGTAACGCACATGCTCCAAGTGGTTGTACTGAGGCACTTAACTAGGAGGAAAGGGTTGAGAGAATCCATCTAGCCTACATGCGATGAGAAGCCGATTCCTTGACTAACCGTACACATCTTCCATGCACGACTACCACTGGGATTACCAGGCTTAGATCCTAGATACGCCACTAGGTTACCAAGTAGTCACACGAGATGCTCGTAATCAAGCCGTACTCATACAACATGCGATGAGCAGCCGATTCCTTGACTAACCATACATATCCTTAGATGCTCGTAATCAAGTCGTACTCATACCACATTCTAGGAAAGCAAGAAATAGCAATTAAATAAAATCCTATGCCATTCACTGCAAGGTTTATCCAATCAAATTCATCTTTATTGTCGTACACAACTTGTGTTCAGGTACAATGTTTCTCGAATAAAGATCCGTTCACTCTAGGACTCCTATTGCGGGCACATGGAAAATATTCTATCTCTGGAGTGATCAAACTACCAGAGTTTCCCTACTTCTAGACTAGGATGGAAAATAAGGGAAGTGCTGCCTCTTATTTATAGATTTAGCAGCGTACCACGATATCGCGTACGCGACATCGCAGGGGACGACGTGATATCGCGGCTTGTGCATATCGTGTCTCATCACTCGTCCAAGTGTTGTAAGGTCTAATCAGAAAGCTTGACTTTATTTCCACACACACTAAAATGCTTAGGCACAATAGTGCTCAAATAAAGATTTGGACACCCTTTGACTCCTACTATGGGCACCTAGAAAATACTCTAACTTTTGAGAGGAAAAACTACAAGAACTTTGTTATAACTATGAAAGTGATGCCATAAATGCTACAGATAGGCACACATTTATAGGCAAAATAGGATGCCTCCTCAATGAGTAAACATCAATGGATCAAACCTTGCATCGATGGGATCATGTCGATGAGATCCCATCAACAAGGTCACATCAATGACATCCTGTTAACACTGCCAAACCACACAACTCATCATAACCCCACGACTAAATAAAAATTCATCCTTGAATTCTTTACAAAATTAGAAAGGTATGGAATTATTGACTAACAAATCAAAACACACAAAAAACATAACAAAAACTAAGTGCTCGAGTGTACGATTAACAATTATTACAATATTTTAGTGTTCATGACAACAAAATTGAACACTAGGATAAAACTGCTAAACACAATTCCTTTGACACCATGAAGATGATGAAGAATATCAAATGGTCCTATGAAATGGAGGCTCTTGAGGCTCTGAAGGACCTTCTCTTACTTAGGGTGCACATGGTGTTTGAGGCAATTGTGGTTGTCTTATGATAGTTGCAATGTCTAATGGAAGACAAAAGGAATTCAATAGTACCTTCATCTTCTCCTCCTTACTCCAAGGATCATTGCTAGTTGATGTAGCATGGCCAATGTGGATCAAAATGGGAACATCCCACAGACAGGGCATTATAAAGAATAGCTCCTTCACATTTATGAATGAAGAAATGAACAATATTAGTTTAATGTTGAATGCTTTAATTGTATTCTATAGCTCTTGGTAATTGTTCATCCTTTTGGTTAGGCTCTCAGTTGATCATTAATTAGTGAACTTCACCTTGAGAGCCTCGATTTTGGCATTTACAATTTTAAGCTTCTTCTTGGTCTTTTTATGGTTCTTCAACATTGCCTCATATAAGAAGTACGAGTTGGCCACTTTTTCGTGAATTCTAATCATGGACTTCTAGTGAGCAGCATTGCCAGGTTAGCATATTGGAGATTGGCAAGCTCTATGTACTCTATCATCTCCTCAATATGTAGCTCTTTTAGGCATGTTTCAGCTTTCTTGTATGTGTTTAGCCCATCAAAGATAGGCTACCACACATTGCCTCCTTGTTGGAGCTAGTGGAGGGCTTCATTTACTTTTTCCTTTGCCAGTTAGATTTCCTTTTCATTGATTTTTTTCGACAATATCACTTGGTCCTTGTAGCTATTCTTCACTCTTTCAAACCTCAGGGTCTTATTCTCCTAGGCAACAATCTCAATTTTAGAGTTTTGGCATATGACATGGACTTTCTTCATGAAGACGTTTCTATTTTTTGCTGCTAATCTTATCAATTTATTATTTACCCTAGCTAGCTACTTCTGTTGTTGATGGATAAAATCTTTGATCTGTTGCTTCTATGCATCAACATTCTGTAGGTGATGATTCTATGCAATCAAAATCTTATTCTCTCAGCACATTTGTGCCAAGTCCTTCTAGATGTTGTGCATTATGGCATTGGCCAAGGATTGATCAAAGAAAACCATCTCATTTACGTTCTCAACCTTTTTGAGCTTGTCCTAAAGATGTTTGAAAATTTCATCTCATGTTAGTGCTAGGTTAAGAAAAGTGAGATCAGCAAGGTGGGCCTTTAATTCAACAACCTCCATAGCCAAGCATTGGTTTTATGCTCTAGCTATTTCTACTTATCTCTCTATTATGATGCACTTACCCCTCACTTCTAGTAGCTCTAACTAGGTTGTAGCAATGGTATTCGAAAGATCAAAGACATTGGAAATTGATGTCCTAGTTTTTACTAGTTGATCTAGCAATTCTTCATGTTGGGCTACACTCAATTTGCTACTAATAGTTCTTGTAGACATCTGCATTTGTCTCAGTGTAGAGATGTTTGGTATAGATGTTAAAGGTGCATTAAATGCTTTAGCAATTTTGTTAACAACTACCTTAGCTACTATCTCCTACCCATGGTGCTACATCACCAAGACAGTTGTCCCCTCACCCTCCTCCAAATGCACTAAAAAGATAGTGGCATTCCCAAATATTTCTAGAAATTACTACTATTTTGAGTAAGATGGTATTATCTCTTAGGCACTTGGATTTGACCTCATGGGAAGCTATGTTTGTTGGGCTAAGAAAATTGGCCCACCACCTTCTATCTAATTTATTGTTTGGGCCATTGCATTATGATGGCTCATTACTAAGCAATACATAGATGGATCACCACTGCTCATTTCTACTTGCTATTGCTACTTCCAGAAGAGCTACTCTCAGAGTTCATGCATGCACTAAATGGCAAAACAGGCATTCGATGTTGTTTCATGAATGAGTGGTGGAGGTGGTTGTTGCTGCTTCTCTTCTTGAATAACTTTGGTAGGCACTTTTTCCTTCATCATCTCCACCTAAGAAGTGGTTGAAGCACGTTGGATAGTGTCATTCATGTAGTTTGTTATGCCTCCCCTTCTGTGTGACTTTCTAAAGAGGGATGGAAAAGATTTCATGTTCATATTATTTAAAGTGCTTCTCTATCTCCAGAAAGATTATTTGTAGAAGGTTGATAGGGAATTTACCGCATAGAAGGGCACATGCATGAGTGGAGAAGGTTTTGATTTTGCTTGGTATCATTGTTAGATTGATGTAAAAGGATGCAATCTTGAAGTATGCATGTTCTGCCATGGTAAGTACATCAAAATCCTTGGGATCCATCCCTTAACATTGCTATGTCCATTCCTTTTTAATGCCTAGATCTACCTGCATTGAGATTTTAGCAAGATTTTCCCTAGTTTCTAGTAACCCAAGGGCCTCAACAATGGCTTTGACCAAGTAAGACATTGAAATGTTCTTGACCTTGACCATTGAATTGACCTTTTGATTATTCAAGAATAAATATGTCTCTCTCATGTACCACTCCCCACTAGAAGTGATTGTGGGCCACATGGGAGAGTTATCTAGTTGAGCTTTAACTTCTGGAGGTGTGAACTCCAATAAAGGTCCAAAGTTTAACTCTTGGAGCATATATTTCTAGACCTCCTTGTTCACGATCTACTTAAGGCAGGCCTCGATGAAGATGACCTCAAGGTTTGGTCTAGGCTCTAGTGCCTCATCTTAGTAAGACTATTTTGTTGTGGTCACTTCTTCAGGAATCTGTCAAATAGATCACTTCAAGATCCTTCTAAAGAGGTCTTGTTGCATGGATTTTTGTTTTTTCATGGGGCTATTCTTGGTTCATTTTAGTTTATGGCCATTTTTCCCTTTGTTTGGATGGTCCTCCTTCCTACTTGTGCTTTCCTTTAGCTTCCATCTATCATCAAAACATAACCAAGGATTAGCATATAATGTATAACTTATTACCTTTAAGTACCTTATCTTGTTGGGTAGTTATACTTAGGCTATGTGTTTACCATGGTAGATTGATTATTATATTGTTATTTGATTTTTAATTTTACAAGAGCCTATTGGAAAGGTTTAACTTTCATTATTTGATGTTTCAATGTTGGTTTCTTAGTTAAACCTTTATGGGAGTTAGAAAATTTTTTAAAAATTTTCTATTGAAAACTTAAGATTTTTGGTCACCATGACAAAGAGCTTACCTCTAGTAGCTACAAGATTAAAGAATGGAGTAAACTAGACAAATGGTTAGGAAGATATGACTCTTGCAAGTTTGTGGAATTTGAAAGGTTGAAAAACTTCACCCTCGTTTGATTGCAAATGTGAAAAATTTTCAACCCATTGATAGGATCTCATCAATAGATGTAATGCATATATGAGGGTCTTGTTGATAGAGTTGATGTAAAAAAAAATTCATTTTAAATATTTTGAAAAAATACAAGGAGTTTAAGCATGAATTTGGGATCGATGAAGAGCCAAAAAAGCCATGAACATGATAAAATGCTTGAAGAGGATTTATTAATTCATAAAATTGGATAATTTAATGGGAGAATAAAATTGTGATGGAGAAATGCCTAAAGGAGAGCATAGTTAGATGCAATTGATGGAACACATGAAAGATTTAATTGCTGAAATGGCTAAGGATAAGGTACTTAACAAGCCCAACTAAGAGATATGCAAGTGGAAACTTCCCATAGTAGGTTCATGCCCCTTTTTTCCTTTGCATATATTCAAACTAAGGATTCCATAGGCCCCATAGTTAATTAATAGTTATTAAAAGTTAAGGACTGAATCTGGAAGAATCTACCTCGAAATTTTAATATATCAAACTAAGACATTGAACAAGACATGGAAAACTAGTAGTGAGGTGAATCGTGAAAGTATTGGTGGATGAGAGAGAAGGTGGAATAAAGTTCCAAATTATGATCACATGATGTGCCATCGTGGATTTCATGGTTAAATGACTTGATACAGTCCATCCTTAATCCAAACCAAAACCAATCACTTTTAGTGACTTTGCATCGATACTCTAAGACTAGTCCATCCCATTGAGACATAAGAATGCTCCCACAAATCAAACATCATTCCTTATTAGAGAAGAAAAGAGAAGCATGAAGTGGCCTTAGTTAGAGGGGACCTTTAGGCATGGGCAAAATGTCTTTCTAGTTCCATAACTAGTGCTAGTAGACCATTATTTTCTCTAAGGAATGTTCTTTAAACTCTCATCATTTTTTTAATGTTTTATATTTTTATGGATTTTTAGATGGGAACCACACCATGAAAATACTTATTAACTTCCTATTATTGGTCGACAATGGAATGGTAAGAAATCCATAAAAAACACTCATGCCCTCAAGTAAGTAGAAAAGTACAAAGAGCATCAAGTCCCATTGAAGTGACATCCTTATCAATCCATTTGATCTTTTCCAAGTTTGAAAACTACCAAGGTCACAAGTTCATTAAAGTTTCATTAATGAAAGAGACCTCATATTTCCACAACCAGGAATATCATAGATTGTTGTGGATGGGTGAATGACGTAGATCACTAACTATTTCATACAAAAGAAACTTTATCTTAGTTATCAATATTAAAATTAAAAAATAGAAATCAGATGTTAGTAATCAAAAACATTAAGTACAAACCACCATTAGCAAACAACTACAGCATCGTTATGTCCTATTAGCAATAAAGTAATTTATTAGAACACAATAAGAGAAACTTATCAAAATAAATTAAAATATAAAAGAAGTTATAAAATATTCAAGAAAGATTAAACATAATAACGATGTTGTAAAAAATGATAAAAATTAATAAAGTGTAAAACGAAAAGGTATAAAATCAACAAGGTGTAAAACAAAATATATAAAACAAAGAAAGCGTAAAAAAAATTGTAAAAATTTAGAAGCTGCTTATATAATTAGCACATATGGCCATCTTCCCCATGATTGAGTTGAAAGTAAGAGATCTGAAAGATTGAGTGAGGTTATCAATTCAATGAGGTGTTGCTTGCACTGGCTTGCTTGGGCTCATGGAAAGGTTTAAGTTGTTGCACATTGACTAGTTGCTTTTTTTGTAGGCTTTCAGGTTTATAAATCAACATGGTCCTAGAAGGAAAGGTTTCGTAAATGATATAAGGTTCTTTCCATGACGTTTGAAACTTAGTCTTTTGAAGAACATGTGTGGGGTTCTCATAGAGAACCTTGTTTCTAGGTTGAAATTTTACTTTTCTTATTCTAAGGTCATGGCACTTTTGTTGAATGTTTTATACAACTCTTAGAAAGACAAAGCCACCAATCTATTCTCATCTAGCACATTAAGATTAATCAATTTTTTTTCTATGCTAGTCTTAGGTCAACATCAAGGTCATAGGCTATTGAAAGTATACGAAGCTCGGATTGGAATGAAAGTGTTGGTAATTTTTGGTACACTAGCTGATAGGGAGAGTAGTCAATAGGGAGTTTCCATGTTAAGCAGTATGCCTAGAGGGAATCATTAAATTTGGTACTCTAGTCTCTCCTACATTTTTAAATTTTTCTCGTTAGCATTTTTGAGATCTTCCTATTGGTAACCTCTACTTGACTATTGGCTTGGTGGTGGTAGGATGTTGTTAATCTATGTTCTTCCCCCAAGCATTCCATGAATTTTTGAAAGGTGGTACTCATAAAATGAGTTTCATTGTTATAAATCAATGCACATGACATCCCAAACCTATTTATAATATTTTATTGTACAAACCGAGCAATGCTAAAGATGTATAGTTGGTGATAGTTACTGCTTCTATCCATTTTGTAAAATAGTCAATAATGACTACAATATATGTCTTTTCATTCCACATGGATGTGATGGGACCCATGGAGTTTATTCCCTAGATGTCAAAGGATTCTAGTGATTGAATCCACTATTGAGGATGCTCCATTCAAGCAGTCATCCCATCATCACATTGATAGCATTCACAAGAGTGGATGAAGTGATGGGCATCATTAAAGATTGTTGGCCAATAATACCCTATCATCAAGATCTTAATGGCCATGCATCTCCTAGCATAGTGGCCTCCACAAGGACCCTCATGTAGTGTCTTAAAGAACATGTAGTTGACCAACATCAAAAACATACCAACAAACTAGGCCATCAGTGCATACCTTGTAAAGGTGTCCATTGATATCTATGAAACATTTGGCCTCACGAAGAAATTATTATTTCTTCTTGTGGTCTAACTCTTGTGGGATCTCTCAAGTGCGAAGATAAGTGAAGATGTCATCATACCACTTAGGTTCATTTGGCACTTGTTCATTTATCACACTTGTTCATTAGGGAACTGATTAGGAAGTGAACTCTCCTCCTCTTTGTTGTTCCATCGTAATCGAGATAAGTAATCAACGATCACATTCTCCATCGCCTTTCAATATATCATTATAAGATCAAATTCGTGCAAGATCACAAGTCACTGTATTACATGGGGACTTACCATTGTTTTATTCATTAGGAACCGAATGATACAATGGTCCATGTATACAAACACCTTGTATCCAAGTACATAGTACCTAAACTTCTCCAAGGCATACACCACCACCATCAGCTCTTTCTCTGTTGTGATGTAGTTTAGTTGTGCATTCACAATGCTTCGGGCTGTGTAGTGGTTCTAATATGGATGTTTTTGATCATCCAAGTAAGTAAGCATGACTCCTAAGATATAGTTTGATGCATCTATCATTATGTGAAATGGTCAAGACCAGCCAAGTGCTCATAGAATTGGAGTTTCTACAAGATTCTCTTTGAGTTGTTGGAATGTCTTTTTACATTCATTGGTTCATACAAATGCAGCATCCTTCTTTGTCAACTTGACCAATGATTTAGTGATCTTAGAGAAATTCTCTATGAAATGCTAGTAGTAGCTAGTGTGTCTAAGGAATGACTAGACATCTTTAATGATTTTTGATTGACAAATAATTTCTTGGATGATCCTAATCTAGGGCCATGTCCAAGGCCTCATGTTGTTCCTATTTCCATCCTTAGATTTATTTCCTTAGGTTGGACACCCTCACCGAAGTTTGGTATTTTTCATTGAAGAATTCGAGCATTGTGGACCATCAATGGATTGAATTTGATTTCAACGATCTATACCACACTTCAGCTTTACCTACTAGTGTCCTATGGAAAGCTTAAGCTTTTGCCATCCACTTTCAATGTTTTGTAAGATGTAGGCATCATGCCTTTAGAAATGTTATTCAATTAAGCCTTTTGATGTGACTTTCATTTTGATGTTTATGGGGTATTTTAACTACCTCTATAATCTGTGACATGTTCTTAGTGGCTAATAAGGATTCACCATCATTAGACATGTTGTAGTGAAAATCTCTATTTCTATTCATTTGATTGTGAAAATATTGCCTATGTTCATTTTGATGTCTTTGATTTTTCCTATGGTTTTGATTTCTATCCTTATTTTGACCCCATAGTGAAGCTTTATCTCTATACCTATGTTAATCTTTATCAGAACTAGACATTGAATAGGAAGAGGAAGATGAGGAACTAGGAGAATCACCATGGCTTCTATAGTTGTCCTCATGATCTTTTGATTTATATTTTCTAGGTTTTGAGGAGGTCCTAGGCCTTAAGGCCCTCCTTGATCTAGGACTTACTCCTTCTCCTCTAGGATTGTATACCTTAGGTGAAAGTAGTCCTTGAGTGTAGTTAGGGTGGTCATGAACATACGAAACCCCTACATGAGGCTGGTCACTCCAATTTCTTCAATATATATCTCATTAGTTCTTCAATGAATGTTCTCTTGATATGATGTGTTATCATTTCCATGTGAAAGAAACATTATCATTATTTTAGGATGTGTATACCTTAATATTTTTTTAAAGATAAATTATTAATTCATTTACATCGATCGTGTATAATATAGCTAATCTACATAACTAGCATCACCCTTGGCAATGGTGCCAATAATGAGCGGTGAGTACCTCTATGCTCAACCATATGAATCACAAACATTCACACGTGATCTAGTTGAATTCCATGGATGGGACTAGTTGTGGCATCTACATCTTTATATGTTGATCACAGTTCATTATCTTCCCACTTGGACTAGAGGTAACTTGGTCATGTATGATTTAGTCTAGAGTGAGGCATATGATTCTTGATGTTGTTTCAGCCTTGTTCTACTCCCTAACAATAATAAGGAAATTTATTTAACTAATTAACAATGAAAAGTAAGGTCTAAACTAGCCTATGTGTGATGAGTATCCGTTCCTAAACTTTCATACATACCTTGGACCTTGTGCAACTGCTGCTAGGATTACCAAGCATATTGTTACTAAGCATACCAAATGATGACAATGCTAGGTTACCAAGTAATTACGTATAAGTGCTCACAATTATTTGTACTCATTCCACTTAATGATAGAAATAATAAAGAATAATAAAAGATAATCATAAACTAACAAAAATAGTAAATATTTAAGTAATTAACAATAATAAAGATAAGTAAATATTGCAATGATGGAAATAATCTCGATATTTATTGCTAAACATGTAATGTGTCTAAGTATGTCACACTTAAATAAGGATGTTATACAATTACTTAATATCACATTGCAAGCATGCACTGAAAACAAATTAACAAATCTTCTCTATATCTACATCTAAAATCTATATATGCAAACAATACACCTAAGTGTTGTATTTGTAGGGTAGCACAAATGAGGCAATATGAGATCCTTGACATCCAAGGTTATGCCCTAATAATAGATACCTATAAAGCCACCCTGATATTGGAGCCCTACCAAAACGTGACTCATCAAATCTTAAAAACTAGAAAATATAAGTGCTAGTCAAATATAAGAAATAAAAAAATAGTGCATATATATATATATATATATATATATATATATATATTAAAGACGAGTATCCTTGCGCCAAATCGTATGCTTGAACCTCGACGTACCCAAACACGCTAAACAAAACTCCACATTGACGACAATCAAGAGCTTCTCTTCGGTTGCGCTCTCACTCCAGATTGGTTCATCGGCTGACATTTTGGCGACATTGCCTGGGATGACAGATCGGCTGACGTGGGACTGCATGGATTGGCTCAGCCGAAACAGCACCGTGCATGGGACGTTACTCCCACGTTGCTGGGGAAACTTTGCGATTTGAACCCAAGACCAGCGGCTAAGATATTGGTGCCATTACCATGACAACATTGATAGAAGCTAGCATCCCTTCATCAACTCGAATTAGATTTCTTCTTACATTACTTCCTTTAACCGCAGTGGTTAGACATGTTCAAGAATCAATTGTAGGAGCTGGCGCAGGAGCGAGACATTTGTGAGTCTCAGGTTTTATACTACTCTTCAAGAAGTGGAGGAGGTAGCAGCCGAAGTTGCATTGCACACAGCCGAAGTTGCATTGCACACACTTGCACAGAGGAATTTATCCCATGTGGTCCTACACAGGGCGAGGATGTGTGAGAACCTGCTACAAATGGTGACGCCAAGGCTTGGGATTCCACCACCCACTTATACCATGGTATCATATGCCCGAGGACATTTGTTGGTACCTTTTAGCACGGTAAAAGTTGCAGGCGAGATGTTTTCCGGGAGGGTGGCCAAGAGCAAGAAACAGGCAGAGAAGCTATGCGCCGGAGATTCGCGATTCCCAAGAAAATCTCACGAACCGTTCGCGGTGGATTCGGGCACGCGTACAGAAGCGTGTAAAATCCGCATTGGGTACGTAAATTATAATTTTTGGTTCGATTTTTCAACTGTCAACGAGAACATTCATTGTCGATTAAAATCTTACCTATTTTTACTGCAAATCGCGTCAAATCCTACCTATTTCCTGCAAATTGCATCCGCGTCCAATATCTTTTATTTACAGACGCTCCTCCTATTTCGCCATTGATAGGGATTTGGATGCTTCCGCACTTTCCAAACGCTTTGTTTCTCTTTCAGCTTTAAAATTTTTTGCTTCATTTTCAGTTTTTCATTTGCAGGCAATGGCGAAGAAGACAATGAACATTTTTTTTGATGCAGGGTCTCGTATGCCCAGTTTGATTTAGGTAACTGGGTAGGAGACTTGCCTTATCGGATTTATCTGTTGATGCTTAGAGAATGAGTTGTTAGCATTATCATATTATAAACTTGTTACCTTTACAGAATGCTCTGCACATCTATCATTCTATACTTTATTATTCTATATTTTTCAGTTTTTATATTTTTTATCATTCTATATTTTTCAGAAAATCGATCGTTTCCTTCTAGCGTAATCTGGACGGGCTTGCGGAGCCTGCGTAAGCACGCATTGTGAGCGGTTCTCTTGGATCCTTAATTCTAGTTTTTGTTCTTAAAAAATTTGGATGATATTTCTTCCGTTTTTAAAATGTGAGCGCTACATGCTTTACCTTTGTAATCTTAGTGCATAATTTTTCCGGTGAACGTTCGCTCTTGGTTCTCACTTGTTATTTTCCGCTTCTTTTGCTGTAAAGATTTCTCTCCATCTCTATCCTGATTCGTGAGCACGAAATCTGCTTTTCTTCCCCTTCCGTCTTGCTCTTCCAGTTTGCGTGAGAACACGTCTGATCTTTAGTAGTGGATTTTCGTATCAATTGAGTTGCCTATTTTGCTTAGATTTACCTGATCTTTACTTTTCGTTTTAGTTTATTCACATGATTTTAGAGAAAAGATTTTTATTTAGTGGATTGGTTTCGTATTTTTATTCATGGGCCATGGCCATCTCATGTTGCGTCTCTGGTTTCAGGTAACGGCCATGATTTCGGCCAGTCATAAATGCACAACTTGTGGCCGTCATTCCAGCCAGTCATTAATGCACAACCTGTGAGGGAAGGGAATCAGTTGATTACAAAACTGCTTTCAGGCCTCTCTCCCTCTGCAAGTGCAAACAGAATAGTTTGAAGCATACATTTGTTCAAAGTTCAAACAAAATTTCAGCACCGTATCCTTCCCAAATCTTTTTAGGAAGCCCAGGTCAACATCTGCAGTCAAACATGCAAGAGGCATGAACTCAACCCACAACAAGAAATTCAAAAATTCCAAAGATCTGCCTTTGAATCTCCTGCTATCCCAACTTTATAAAGCAAGCCCATAAGTTCAAAACATGTCGTGAACTTGCCGAGAGCATTATTAATAGCGCAGGATCAGATAGGGCTCTGTGAAAATGGTGGTGGGGAAGGGATTCCTAGTGTAAAAATCTGATAAACTTTATTGGCTTATATGCTTGGTATTAGTTTTTTATGAAAATGTAGCAATATTTTTTCTAATAGCACAACCTATTGTTGATTTCATTTTTTATGTTGATAAAGATAAGAAATTTATGTAATTTATGAAAATATGGTATACAAATTGATAGCTCTCTTGATTTTTATAATGCTCAGTTACTTCCATTGATTCTAAAAAGATGAAGGCTATAAATACCCCATTGCATATGGATGAGTATGCATTAAATATTAAGAATATATATGCATTAAATCCAACAAGGCCTTGTGACGATTTTGATTTTGATGTAAGAATAGGCTTCAATTTACTAAAGGACATATAAAAGCATTTAAATGTGAAGATGCTATACTTGATATGGATAGAATAGCTCAAGAAGATCTAGCTGGATGGTGGAGTTTGCATGGTCGAAACAGTAGTAGATACTCTTAGATTTCAAACTTTAGCAATGAAGTTTCTTTATCAGATGAGTTTTTTTATTAAACATATAACAAATATTAATATGTATTAATTTTCTTAATTAATTTATGAAATGTGATGTTTGAAAACTTGAAATAGTGATGTTTTATATATCATGCATTTTTTAAACACCATAATTAATAGGCTATTAGGTCTTAAGTTTCAAATGAGTTTGTTTATTGATGAAGTTTTGAATAATTTATAAAATGAATTTTTTAACAATGCAAAAATTTATTCTTATTTTTATCATTTATGTAGGTTGCATCTTTTTCTGAAAGAAATTGGTCAACATATTTTTTCATTTATCGGATCAAAAGAAATAGTCTAACTCCAAAAAGAGTTGAAAAATTAGTATCTCTTCATAGCATGATTAGATTGGAAGAAAGAAAGGAAATAAAATATAGGCAATCACCTATTCTTTGTTGGGATGTTAATCTAGAAGATGATGATGTTCCAATAGTTGATGATAGAGAAAGTTATTCTACTGACTTAGTTAATGTTCCTGGAGCAATGAATCTTAATATTGATGATTCAATCCTTGATGAAGATGATTGCCATGCAAATGATATTAATGACATAGAACAAAATGAAGCAGGTTTTACAAATTTACTCTTTAGAGTAGAGCTACAAATTTACTTTTTAGAGTAGAGCAAGGAGAAAATATAGGTTAAAATTAGAATTTGAACAATGTGACAATTTCTAAGCTTAGGCAAAAAACTCTTTATCATATATATATATGATAATGCTAAAATATTTTATAATACACATGAGACTCAATACTTAATGTTTCATTGCAATCTTTTATGCAATTTTTAAGCATTAACAATATTTTGAATTTACATTGTACTTGTTCTATATTCTACAACGTTTTTTATATGATATATGAGATTTAATTTTTTAAAAAAATTAATATATTTAAATTTTCTCTATCATGTCCCCGGCTACGAACCCGTCCCCACTTTTTTTTGAGGCACACGTACCCAACACGTTCAGAATCACGAATCCTCGATTCCTCGTGTCCACGGATCGGATTCTTTTGATGCATAGCAGAGAAGAATGCTTCCTTAGTGGCTTGGTTGGTGTTAAAGGACTTGGGAAGCCTGGAAACCGTTCTTCAAACTATTTCCATAATCTACGTTCTCAACATACGATCCGCATTTGCTTTGGGTATGAACAGGAAAATAATCAATCATGCGAATCCCTTTTCCAGCTCAAAACCTTGTCCTTGCCTTCAAAAACTCGTTCAGTTTCTGCCATACCAAGTTATAACAAGCCGCTTTGTTAATCAAAATTCTTTCATCAACGTGATAGGATATTGCATGATCTTCCACCCATAAACCTGATATTCTGCCAGCGAACAATAACGTACAACCTTTCTCTCAAACTCGCTACATTAAGCCTTTTTGCAAATTTGCAAATGTTCAGCCTTGAATAACACGTTAAGGGAAGCTTCGTAAAGCGGTGGTGGACGCTGGACAGGAAAAGAACATGCAACGCTTACTTCTCTCTGCTTGGCTACGGTTGACAAAGTTAAAAAAAGAACGGTCAACTGCTGCCAACTAGCTATTAGCTTATTACTTTAGCCAGTTAGCTATTAGCTTATTACATTTGCATTAAACATAGCCCGGAAGGTATGTTGCAGGGTATCGATTTCACCAAATTTGTTAGTACAAAGCTGTGTGTTTCGACCGACTGCTTGCCGTATTTGTCGTGATAACCGACTCAAACCTGTAAATGACGGGAATAGTTCATAAATCATAAGTAGACGCTCTGAACCGCCGAAATGGCCTTTAAATAATGGACCCATACTTGGGCAAGAAAACCAATTCACCATGGCCTTGTGCTTTAGCACGGGAGTGTTGACATCAATAGTGGGCTTAGATGCTTATGTTAAGATTGTTGGGTTAGGACACTAGATAGTTAAATAGTTAATAATTAATCAATTCTCTCTTTGTTCCACACTTAGTGTACATAAAATAAAATAAAATATAAAATCGATAAAAATCATATACCTTGGCTTACACTTAACTATTAGCTTGCACTCACACAAGTGAAGCCAAAAAGACAATGATCACATCTTTAAGTCACTACATTTGCCTATTGTGCATTTAGAAGCTAAAGTCCATGGAAATTAATTGGATCACTAGTACAACACTTGTGATTCATATGGTTGGCCGTAGCAACTACATGCTGCTGATCAAATAGTAACGATCCTACTATATAAATTTCTTATGTTGAGTGTTTTGGCATTGTAAATTTTCTTTATTGAGTGTTCTGCCATTGTAAAGTTTCTTATCCTTATACATTTTTTGGATAGTTTTCATTCAACTTTTACTCAAGAACTGTATAAATAGAGGTACTACTTAAACTTGAAAATGCATATCTACAACATTTGTTTCTGCCTAATTATATTTTCTTTTTCATTTCTCTCTAATTTTTGACACATCTTTCCTTCTCCTTTGGTATCTAATTGGAACAAGCATTGGCTTTAGAACTAACGTGAAAAAAATAGCTTTGGCTTTGCAAAATAATGTTAACAAAATAGCATTACAAAATTATTCGAAGATTATGACTTACAAAATTGGGTGATCCTTTTTTGCTTTGTAATTAATCAATGAGCAGAATCGAGTAAAGCATGAAAAAGTGTTCAAAAAACAACCTAGTTACATGAATTGCTTTTGAAAAGTTTTCATATAGGAGCGGCCTAAAAATGATTGAAAAATGGTGTTCAAATCTTCTCTTACAAAAAGAAAAATGAAAGATAAAACCCTTTTGTAAAGGATTTACTTATTGGTGAAATGTTCAAAGTTTTCACTAAACTAGAATGATTAAGGTGGAAGATAAAGCTCTTGGCTATAAAGTTTTGTTATAGAAAATTTTTAGTTTAAAAAATGCATCCAACAAAGAATTTTCAATTTTAAAACCAATATACATTGCCTCAAATATAAAAGCAATGAAAATTTTTCATCCTAAAAATAGATCTTCAGTTTTTGAGAAGATAAAATCTATAAAATAATAAAATTTTGGATATAGACTACTATACTTATACTTATTTGTTGAAGGAAATTCTAGACCTATAAAAATGCTTCAAATTTTGTTGTGTTGCACTATGTAGCATTACTAAAAGAATGCCATGTTAAACTAGATTTAAACCTTAAATGTTTTATTTATTAGAAAATGTCTTATCTCTAAGGGAATGAGTTTTGGACAAAATTTTAGTACAAATAATCACATACACTTGAATTTGTAAACTTATTTATTTATTGGTAATACTACCTAAAATAGCTTACCCCATTTTTTTGGGTAGTAATTTGGCAATAACTTCGAATGACATCATCCATGTGAATATATCAAAAGATGAATCTAGGTATAGACACTACCATATGTATTATTATTATTAAAATACTAATTTAAAGAAACGTTAAAAGCAATAGTTGTTGCCCTAAAGTGTCACACCATAAGGTTCCTTTGGCAACAACTCTAGGCAACATCATCAAGTTGAATATTTCAAAAGATAGCCTAGCTATAAAAGCTATTTTGTTAAAACTGCATGTATTCTCTACTATTAAGGTATTTTTTAAAAAATAAAGTTGAAAGCAATTGGTAATTGCCACCCCAAAGTATCATACCATAAAGTTACTTTTGCAACAACTCTCACCAACATCATTTAGATGAATATTTTAAAAGATAAGCTTAGGTATAAAAACTACTTTGTTGAAACCGTATGTATACTTTATTATTATTGTATTTTTTAAAGAAAAGTTGAAAGCAACAAGTAATTGGTGGCCTCCTTATGCAACAATTATTCCATTCTAAGGCTACTTATGCAGCGACTTTGGACAACATCATCTAGATGAATATTTCAAAATATAAACCTAGATATTAAAGGTATTGTCAAACGACATGTATTTTTTATTATTAAGGTATTGTTCTAAAAGAAAGTTGAAAGTAATAAGCCTACTTCAAGCTACTCTCTATGTATCCTACCATAAAGGCTACTTTAACCTAATGAGCAAGTATATCATTGCGAAAGATACTTCAATCCATTAAAAAAGTTTCTCACGCAGGACTACAGGCAACAGGGCCTATAGAGGTCAAAGGTAATGTTATAGCTTTTGGGCAACAAGGATTATACTAACCATATTAAATGGTATCAACACTTTTGATAAATAAATCCCAAGTGGTATTGCTCATGCTTAAAACTCAAACATAAACAACTCAGGTTTAGAGGTCAAGGACAAGCTCAAATCCATTGTACCTAGCATGAAATTCCTACCACAAAGCTATTTTATTACAAACATTTTATCGCAAAGCTATTTTATTGCAAATCTTTAATGATAGTGTCTGTGAAATGATTTCTTCACCACAGTGCTAACAACAAACTACTCCATGGCAAATCTTGACCAAGATTTTTCATGAAGAAGATGTAAACAACACACAAAACGTTTGTGCTATGCATCGAAAGAATCTGATTTATGGAAGCAAGGAATCATGGATTTGTGATTCTAAATGTGTTTGGGTATGTGATAGAGAAAATTTAAATATATTAGTTTTTTTAAAAAATTAAATCTTATATATCATAAAAAAAACATTGTAGAATATAGAACAAGTACAATGTAAATCCAAAATATTGGTAATGCTTAAAAATTGCATAGAAAATTACAATATCATTATTAAATTGAAGTAAGAAAATTTGCAGAGGTATGGAGGCATCGAATTCATTTTTTACTCAAGAACCATAATCCAGCCAAACATATAATTTCTGCAACAACCAAAATGGCAGCAATAAAATGAAACCCTTTTTTTACTCAATCCAATCTTTCCAAGAATGAAATGAAGCATCAAGCCTCAACCAAATTTATGAAAAATCATGTGTGCTAATACTTTTGTTCAACCATGACTTATGAGTAGTGACGTAGGGCCATGTTGAAGAGGACTGCATTATAAGAAGACATAACCTAACTGAACTAGGCACAGCCCACTAACTCACCTCACCTACAGTGATAAAAAACCTTTCAAACACTGGGAATCGACACTAGTCATAATGAAGGAGAAAGTAATAACAGAGCACCGTGAGCTTGCATATGGCCATTGACTATCTGCTGGTGGGCTTCATTGGCTCATAAGCAAACACATTTTAAAAAAAAGTTGAACAAGCATCCATCATCCATTGTTATGTTCATGAGTCATGACCCATGTCAATGACCCTGTTTTGTAGCATCCATCCGTCGTCATGTTCATGACTCATGACCCATGACAATGACCCTGTTTTGTTTCTTCTTTTTTCAGCAGAGATGAGAAAAAGAGCAAAAACCAGCAATGACCAATAAACACGCGTGAATGTGTGAGTCATGGCGGAACCTTTGACGTTTCCAAAGGCCAATCCATTCAAATGCAATGTTTACCTCGCACGCCCCGTCCGAAACTGGATTTCCGCCTTCAGTTACCAAAGTAGCCCTTTTCTGGATTTCCGTGTGTTTGTTTATTCATTAGTACTCCCTTGTTTTCTGTGGTCTGTGTCATGCCGATGCCATGAATCTTGATTGCTTGCTGGCCACATGAAGTTTCTGTTTTTCTGGTAAGATTTAGAGCAGGGCAAGATAGGTAAGATTTTAATGCACAATGCAGACATTGAGGCAAGACTACTACCAGGCAAGGCAAGGTGACTATTTCAATGTATACTTTCACATCCAGACCAACTTTCATTGACAATTATGAAATATATACTCACTGTGGATTTCATGTGCTTATGTAAGTGCTCCCAAATCTAACGCAGTTCATCAAAATTTCTCTGGAATGTCCGACGCATAGCTTTTGTGCCAATGATGCTGATTTAACGAAAACGTGCAAGAGACATTTACATTTTGGAGGATCCGTGCTTTTCTTCTAACACGCTGACGCCAACGCCATAAAAAGTGACGCACAGACCCGCTATTTCAATGTAATTTTTACACGAGACACCCTTCACCCAAGATTCGCACAGCACATGTCCAGGATCACCATGTAGCAATCAGAGGAAGATGCTGCTAATTTTTAAACAAAGGAAAGTAGCAATTACGTGTGTTCACTGTCTCTTGATTGAAACATGTTAATCGATACTTTTTTCAGAAAGCAACCAATTTGTAAATTTTGTATACCCACATTCATACAATAATGGAAGAAGAGAGCATATTTTTTTGAATTACCTTTACTTTACTATATGTTCTTAAGCTTAAATATAGTATTCAGCTTGCAACTTTACTGCACCTATGGAGCTAGAAGTGTCAATTTAGATCATTTTCTTAATAAATATTTAAAACCCATGATCATCTCAAAGCCTCTTTAAAAAAGACACAATTAAAGAAACCTTTATTGCCTGCCCCTATCGCTGTGAGACCAAAACTTGGTTTGTGGATGCAATGAGCAACCCATTCCTGTTTGAGAATACCATGTTACAATTCTACAAACAAAAGCAAGTGACCTCATTGAATAAGACAAGGCTTATCAAGCTCTGTTTATTTGATGGTCTATTTCATTCTCTCCTTACATTGACTGTTGGTGTACCTACTATGCCAACAGCAAGTATCTTGAGTGGATATGACATCCTAATAACAAGCATACATCTTTTGATGTTAACCTTGCCCTAGGCATGAGGCCATTTTTGAATAAGTTTGAATACGATGAAAATTAAAAGTCTAATTAGTTTGTTATCTTTACCAATAGGCATTTATTCATCAACAGCAATATTTATCTCTTTCTTTTGCATGCATCAACAGTTATTGAAAGAAACCTCAACCCTATATAGCTCATTACAAGTCAAAGTAATAGAAACTCTTCGTCACAAAGAAGTTACCTCACTATATCATAAAAAATACAAAGAAGCATTGAAAGGAAAGTATTATAGCTTGAATATTGACATTTACATAATATTGAAGAAATGAATGCAGTGTGCAATTTATTAATATTAGCAAGGAACTTCTGCAATGACTGCTGGTTGTGTTTTTTAATCCTCCTCCATATCATCAAGGTTGTTACTCAACAGTAGAGTAATACAATTTTTTTTTAAGTTGCAAGCTATGGATCAAGGCTGCAACAGGATTCCCAGCCTTCCTCTTCTTTCACCATAAGCTGAAAACCCTTCCAATCCATTCCACTTGCAAAAGCTGCACGAAGAGCTGATATTGCAGCATCAACATCTTCAAGATTGTAAACAATCAACTCTGCCATTTTAATTGAATGGTTAACCTCTCTAATGATTGTACCCTATTTTGCTGCATTGAATATCCAGTGTATTAATTACTTTCTGGAACTAAGGCAAAATTAAATGTAACTAACTATTAGAAAGGATTCTAGACCTGGGAAAAACGGGAAAGATAGATAAGAGCTTTACTTTTCTTCTTTCTTCTTATTTCCATGGTCTGCTGACGATCATACTCAAAATGTTTGAACATCTGTTAGATGAAATAAAATTAGACGTCAACTAACAAGCAAGTAGCAATTTCTTGTTAGAGTTTTTATAACATGAATTGGATCTCAGCACCCTTTCCAACTCAAACAAGAAGCGTACTCTGAAAAAGGCCAAATACAAAAAAACCCCTATTTACAAGGCAAGCAAACCATTTTCATACCTGATCTGCACGTATCTTAAGCTTTTGCATAGCAGAATCTTCTTGGACTTTTTGTTGTTGTTCTGCTCTTTGGCTTTTCATTTTGCTAAAGAACTCATCCATTGACTGATCAAATTTCACAAATTGTACAGAACTACGTGATTCAAACTAATGGAGCACAGTGGGGAAAATTCATCGTACACCTGCAACAATACAAACTGCATTCAATCTTACAGAAAATTGTGATGTCAGAAAACAGAGACGTCATGGCGGTAGCGGAGGTGGATGTAACAGTCGCAGAAGTGACGGACGTTTCTCGCAGACGATGGTAGAACATGGCAGTTACTGTAGCGGACATACAGAAGTGAGTAATGGTGGAAGCGGGTTACGTCCGTCATGGAGTAATGGCGTCAGGTAAAGGATTATGCACTGGCATATCCACAAAAGTCATTATTGCTACGCAATGGCATATCGACAAAGCTTCAATGATATTATCTGCCAAGAAAATTTCTTCACCACAAAGCTGTTGCAGCGCCGAGAGAACACAGTCAAACTACTCTATCGCAAATCTTGGTCGATGATGTAAAACGCAGACATTTTGCAGCTCCCCGGTCATATCGCTCACGACTCACGAAGACTTCTCATTTTGTTTTAAGTTTTAACACAGTGACGCGCAGACCCCCTGCTTCAATGTGAAGTTTAGACGTGTTACCCTTTGGTCAAGAAGGGTGGGAAGACAAAATTTGGAGCGGCAATGAAAAACGAAAACAAAACGGCAGCCGACTGAACAGTGTTCTGTTAACAGTAGAAAGGAAGAAAGACAAATAAGAAAAGCGACAAACTTAAAACCTGTGTCCTGTGAAGACTGGAGTGTTCAGGTGAGATGGGGTAGCTTCGAGTTCAGCGGTCAATAACAAGCCCCATCTGCCACTGCCGCCCGCAACGTATTGATAAAGAAAATCAGTGAGTGGGTCCACACTGGTTATGCAACGTATAGGGATCTAATGCCTATGGAATTTTCTGCAGAATTACCAGAACAATAAATCATAGACAATAAGATTGAGCTATTACCAGGAACTATCCTTTTAGAAGTGATCTTAAAGAATGAACATTCTTAAGATGGTAAACCTAAAAATTTACTTGGAAAGTCTGGTGGAGAAGGGTTACATTCAACCCTCCAAGTCTCTTTATGAAGACTAGTTATGATGAGAACATCATCCAGCCCATGTAACATTTTCAAACTATCTTTTGTGTGTGCGCTCATTGTATTTTAGGTGTTTTCATGTTTTTTGGTATTGTTTTGCGTGTCCAAGAGAAGATAATTGGACGTACATCCTACTTTTAGGACTTTCAAGAGGAGGTTTACTCTTTGATAGTTCTCTCTATCAAAACATCTCTAGGCCAATCAAGACATCTCCAAGTAGGCCAAGATGTCTCATGTAGAAGTCAAATGTCTTGAGATTACTGATAACTTAAGAGAGACGTCTCTAGCTAATGCAAGACATCTTACACAAGATGTCTCACCATGCCCCAAGATGTCTCCCCCAACTCCAGGATATCTCCTTTGAGATCTAGTTGTTTTAAGAAAAATGCAAGTCCTCGTGAGATTGAATTTTGTTTGGAGAATTGTATGTGAGGTAAATAGGCTTACCATGTGCATCAATGGGGCCATTCCACATCTAGCTTGAAAAGCTAGGTTATGCCATCACACCTATGTTGCCAAAGCTCTTGGTGGTTGGTACTAGCTTTGAAGGTATTTTTATTAGGTTGTTCTAGTTTGAAAAATATGAAGGTAAGACTTTCTTGTTTAAAAATGTTTAAAGGGATTATTGTTTAGGAGAGATATTTTAGTTTGAAGAATAGAAATTTTATGTATTTTTGTCTGAGCAAGGCTAAAAATCATTTATTCATATTTATGAACCCTTTGTTCTTGTTGTATACCACAAATTGATGGCAAAATTTCTTAGCCCCTCATTCCCTATGTTTTTGTCCTCAAATTTGTGTTTGTAGAGGGCATTGTTACTCTCTCCCTTTCTTCTTGTCATTGTAAGCCTAGTTAATATCCATGATGGCATAAACTTCTTGTTATTATAAGGCCTTAAAAATAGAGAAAAGTTCAAGAGACTAATAGAGACTTAAAAGTCTCATGTGTGGCTACAAACCTATATCAAGGTCCACAAGGGAGGCTCTTGAAAGTTGAAAAGTGCCCAACATAATTAGAGGCATCATAATTAAAATTTTAATTAAAAAATTTAGGCCAAGAGAAGATAAGTGAATGAGAGACATTATCACAACTTAAAAAATTACATAGATTTAATTATTCAATTTAATACATGTGATTAATTCTTTAATGTTATCAAATGTGTTTCAATAAATTAACTCTAATTTTCTTGGTTAAATTATAGGATTATATTACTATTGTTACTGTTATTGTTGTTGTTGTTGTTAGTTTCCTATAGAAGTGAATGTATTTGTTAAAGTTTTGTATCATTTGTTTTACTACTTTTAGAGATTAGTCATAAATCTTTTGAATATTTTATTATTAAATTTTAAAATTCAATTATCCCTAAAATGTTTTGTTTCTGTTAGTTATCATGTCTTTACAAGTATTTGGCTATGCATATTTTATTCTTTATGTGCATTCAATTATGTATATCCAATCTTTAATATGCAGATTCAGTTATGGACATTTATGCTTTGTTATCCATAAATTAACAAAAAGATAGCCTTGGGAGATGCTTAGATAAAATATATATTCTTTGAATTTTTGAAAAATTTGTGGCAATTTTGGACTTCAAAACAATTTTAACTATTTAATTGGAGACCTTTGTCTAACTTGTATCCTAAGACTTTTGGCCTATACACTTCATGCTCCATGAAGAGGGAAATAAAATAACCTTTCTTATTTAAGAAGTTTTGATTTCTCTTGCATTTCAATGCAAAGAGCCCAAAGTAGCCAAGAAAATGTCAAAAGAGAGACATGGGATAAAAGGTGGATCATTTCTATACAAGATGGATCCTCTAAACTTGAAAAATATTTTTTGTATATTTTGTATTTTTGTAAAATGGAAACTTATACACTTTTTGGATACTTGAGCCATGTACCTATGTTCGTGAATAAATAATAAAGGATGATAGATATGAAATTGCCTTTTGTTTTGTTTGGATCATAGCATTATAAGAATCATTTTCATTACAATGTGTGTGTGATATGTTTGGGAAAAATTAATATTTTATTTAATTAATATTTTTAATTTTATTACTTAATTTGGTAAATTTCAAACATAAATATCTTTATTTTAAGATGTCTAATTGAGGTAAAAGAAGTGTTTTTTAAATCGTTATTTTGTATACTATTTTATGATGCAACTAGTGAAACTTTTTCACATCTACATTTTTTGGTTGCATAACAATCTATTTTTACTCAAATAAATTATATTAATTATGTATATGACTATTATGAAATTTTGCTATGCTATATCACTCTACTATATTTATACTTCTTATTAATTAATTTTTTTTCTATTTTATGGCTTCCTTTCAATTACTAAATCAAGGTTAAATCCATATCCTTCCAAATTTTGTAATACTTCTATTAGTTATTTATAAGAGATTTATAGATAATTAATAGGGGTGTTATAGACATAATCTAAAGGATTGGTAAATTTATGTTATAAAATGAGGCTAAAATTTGTTGTCATGTCTTGTAGCTTTTGTTGATGTAAGCCAAAAAATGACAACAAAATTTGTTATCCATTCTTGGACTTTGAATATTTCTTGGTCCCTTTGATGAAGTCCTTGGCTTCCTTCTTTAAAACCTTTGAGTATTGAACACTTGTTTGCCTAATAAGAAATGCTTGAGAACTCCTCTCTTCACTGATATCCATTTGATTAGACCCTTCATCTTCTTTCCATTTTTGATGATTAGAAGATAACTTCTCAATTCTTTTCAAAAGACTCAACATATTAGCCTTCATTTTCTTCATATCTTTCCTAAGCTCCTTTATACCTAGAGACTTAGATGTCATACTTGGAATTACAACATAATCCAAAGCAACTTCAAAATTACAATATTCACAACTCTTCTTTCAAT
Organism: Gnetum montanum; assembly: GCA_015680685.1. Taxonomy (NCBI): domain Eukaryota; kingdom Viridiplantae; phylum Streptophyta; class Gnetopsida; order Gnetales; family Gnetaceae; genus Gnetum; species Gnetum montanum. The sequence continues at coordinate 179,611 of MNCI01019676.1, forward strand.
TATAAGCACAAAACACAAATACCTAAAACCCCTTTTCACATTATGAGTACCAAACACAAACACCCACAACTAATTTTGGAGTATCCAAATAGATTCAACTCAAGATATCAAAATCCAAAATGTACTTCTCTCAATTCTTACAAATCCTATCTATTCAAAGCTAATGGGTATCACAAACAATAATACTTTTCAAAACCCAATACAATTGATCCCTCAAATTGGCTAAAAGAATTTTCATTAAACCCTCATTAAGTATGCAAGTTATACCAATCTAAGCTATAAAGAAAAATGGCACTGGAGATGAGTGAACTTCTTATGTGGTGACGTAGAGGACTCTACAACTTGAGTAAATTATCTTCAAATCCTTTGTTCCAATACCAATTTGGTGAGAATCCCAATTGCTCCAAGACCCTAAAATTGAAATCACAATCTTCAACTTGCAAGATGAATTGAAATAAGAAAGGAAAAATAGTTCATTATTCTTGTAAAACTCTTGATCGAATTACAATGATGGAAGCAACTTTCCCAAGGATAGACAAGGGCTCAAGAGAATCACACTTGCAACTCCTCAGATAGTGCACAACCCATAATGGTAGAAAGCCTTACAATGTAGAGAGTTAATGGAAGCTCAATTGAAGCTTATATCGTGAGGATCCCAATTACTCCAAAACCCCAAAATTGAAATCCCACAAAATTCTCACAAGAACACATAATGAAAAATAAGAAAAGAAACATAGCTCTTTATTCATACTTAAAAAATATAGAGATTCATACAAATGTTGTAAGAAAACGTCCCAAGAATAGACAACACTTAAGATCCTCAAAATCACACTCTCCTCACATAAGACATAAGTCAAACAACAATGGCTCTCATGACTACCTCACATACAATAGTCCATGATGACTATAATAAAAATATAGTGCTCAAGTAGAGCTCACTCTCTCCCCACACGCAACCCCACCCCACCACCCTCACCCCCCACAAGACATTGTATTGATGTTCTCTAGCCTCCTTCCTTAATACCAATCTTCTATCTTCTTTTTAGCTTAATTAGCCTAATTAGCCTTCCCCAAAGTTAAATCCTTGGTTCCTTTTATAGTCTTCCAAGTGTCTTTTCATTTTTACTCATAATTTAAATTAAATTTGAAGTCTATTGGAATATGTACAAGATGTCTTGGAGAAGTAGTAGATGTCTTTCCTAAAATAGGTAGATCTTAGAGGAGATGTCTTGTAGTTGGAGGAGACATCTTACACTCAAAGGTGATATCTTGTAGGAGACATCTTGAGCTAGGAGAGATGTCTTGAGCATGGAAGAGATGTTTTGTTGTCACAGAAGGCGTATCTCTAGACATGCCAAAATTTCGAGGTGCTTATTTTTAGATCTAAAACCTTAGAACACCTTCAAACAAGTTCCCATTGATCCTGTAATCCCTTAAAATCATAAAAATGAGGCCAAAACACCTCCAAACATGCTAAAACTCCAAGAAAAGATCCATCATTTGAGAAATGATACATTTTCCTATTTGACGTCCACATTAGCATCCTCTTCCTTAAAATGATCCTTGATTTTCACGCAAGAGGCCTTTACATTAGGGATAGTTGTTGCCTCATCACATAGGCCACAATTCACACAAAAACTAAAGCATAACACATATGAAATTGTTAGAGCTTACAACATCTTATCTCTACCATCCAAACTTTATTTTATAAACATACATAAATACATAACACATTGTATGCATGACACATAGAAACAAACATACACACACTAGCATAATGTTATGCTTAAATCACAATGGAAAATTACATAAAAGAAGAGTGTATCTAATCTTTTCCCTAAAAGGCTCCACCATGCTTCCATCTTGAGAGGACCAAATCCCATATGTTTCTCCCATGACTTGTAACAAAAGAAGAGAAAGGAAATTCAAACAGATTAGGTCTCCTTAAACCAACTTTTCTTCTATCATTCTTTTTCTTCTTCTTCACCTTCTTGTTCTTAGTGTTTGGAAGACTACCACTTAGCTTCCTTTCACCATCAGCACTATAATGTAGATTTTCTTCATGCTGTTGATTCATTTTATAGCCAAGACAATCAAGATCATCAACACATTTGACAATTCATTATTATAATCAATAGCAAGGATCTCCAAATTCTAGAAATCATATAATTATCAATATCTTCACCAACATCAATAATGACTTTCTAATAATGATTATCCCAATAGGCATTACCATCAAAAAAATTGCTATTACTATTCTTCCTCTCACTAAGAATGGCATCAAAAGTCACATTGGCCTCATTATTTACAACATGAGTTATAATTTTCTCAAAATCATGATAATGATTATGATGCACACCATTACAATTGAACACACCACTATCAAGCTAAAGTGAAAGACTAGCAACCCTTATACTAGCTTCAACATGAGAGGCATTTATACCAACAAGGTAAAGCTAACACTTACCTCCTCATGGATTTCTCCATCTAACCTTGGTTTAACTATATCTTCAACATGTGGTTGTTCAACATCATCAAAAAAGGAAGGTTCCAAATCTTGAATAGGAGTCCTCAAACTAAATGTTTCCTCCTCTTCAAAGAAATCATCATCAGGCTCTTCATTCTACTTTAGAGGTCTCAAATCAAAAGGTAAACTCCCCATGGTATCAACCAAAGATTCATAAAAAATCACATCAAAGCAACTATTCTTCCACATACATTAGCTAGAAGACTCACCTATGTCACATGAGATAGGCTCAGCTTGGCTTAGAATCTTCTTTCCCTTGCCAAAATATATAGAATAATTGAAACAAGTATAAGAATCATACCTTCTAGCAATGAATTTGATCCTTCTTGAAAAAATTTCTTGATCTTGATCTCAATTTTGGTTTTGATCCTTTACCCTAAGAAAACACAATAAAAAATAAGAAAAGAAACACATCTCTTTATTCCTACTTAAAAACATTAAGATTCATACAAATGTTGGAAGAAAATATTCCAAGGATAAACAACACTCAAGGTCTTACAATCACACTCCCCTCATACAAAATATAAGCCAAACAACAACAGAACTTATAACTCCCTCACATATAATTGTCCATGATGGTTACAACAAGAATAGAGTGATTAAGAAAGGCTCATAATCTCTCTTCCAAGATTCTATTGAGGCTCTTTAGCCTCCTTTCTTGACACTAACCTTCTATTTTCTTTTTAGATAGATTAGCATGATTAGCCCTCCTCAAACTTAGGTTCTATATTCCTTTAATAACCTTCCAAGTGTTCCTTCATATTTTCTTCAAATTAGAATTAAATTTGAAATTCATTGAAATCCATACAAGATGTCTTGGAGAAGCAAGAGAATTCTTTTTCAAAATAGCTAGATCTTAGAGTAGATGTCTTGTAGTTGAAGGAGATGTCTTGAAAACATAGGAGATGTCTTGATGTTAGAGGAGATGTCTCTCCAGATAGGCCAAAATTTCAAGATGCTTGTTTTGAGGTTTGGAAGCTTGAAACACCTCCAAACAAGTCTCCCTTAACCCTTGAACCCCATAAACTCATAAAAATGAGCCCAAAATACCCTTAAAAATGGTAAAAATCTAGGAAAAGATCCATCATTGAAGAGATGGTACATTGGTGTGTTTGATGTCTATATCAAAAGTTGACAAATTGTCAACTTTCCTTTGCCATCTACCTGTAATTCATAACAAGAATTTGTTTATTTTCATTCATCCTTCCTAGTTTCTTACTAGATGCATATTTGAATTTCTCTCTCTTTTGCATTATAGTCCTTGCTCTAAATCTCTATTTTGCTTAGCACTTTCGTAATTCATGTTTGTATGCTAATTTCTCCTCATGTAAAATGATTTTTCATATCAATAAAAGAAATTAATTACTTGTACAACCATTAAATTTATGAACTTCTACAAATCTAACTAGTAAATAAGTATCTTGGACTATGTTGCACAATTTAACTGAAAATTTTGAGTATTAATAGATGTGATTACCTAGTAGAGAATATGAATAAGAATGGTGATGAAGTCTAAATAAGTTGGATACGTTGACACATGAGTCAATTTTGATCCTTCGTAAGCCTATATAAATGCATCCGCTAGCTACATTTATGGCATCCTTGGCTATTCTCCTAGCGAAGCTCTTGTAGTTTTCTTCTATAGGGCTTAGTAAAATTTCCCTCTAAGTGGCTATAGCATAGATTGAATTAATTGTATAGAGTTTTATTCAAGTGTAAGATGTACATGAACACTATTGCATGAAAAAAATAAAATCGAGTTTACTTACAAGAATTTTATTGTACATGTAGTTTACTTTTCAATACTTAAGAATATAACATTTTATTTTGTAGTAATGTGAGTATGATTGCTTCAAGCATAGCAAACTAATATTTAGTAATCCTAGTAGTGAGTAGTTAGTACACCTAGTGACGTTAGTATAAGTTCAGGATATGTATGAAAAGTAGGAATTGATACTCTACATTTAAAATAGTTTAGCCATTAATTAGTTAAATTTTAATATTTTAATGACTTCTTCTCTTAATACTTTTAAAGATAAAAAATAGAAAAATTTTAAATTTAAATATCTTACACCTCAATGATACTTAGTCATATAGTTGAAATTAACACAAGTGATGATTAGGAAGTCAACGATCAGTAATATCATGTTTGACTATCTAGGATAAAAGTTACTTAAGTAGAAGGGGTTCATGGAATTTGAATGGATCACACGTACATGCTTGTGATTTGTATGGTTAGGCATAGGGAATACCCATTGCTTATTATTGACACCATATTTGGGGATCTTTTTTTAGTTCTATGTACTAAGTGTTTTAGATAGTAAAATCATACAAAGGTTATTGTAGGACTATAATGCATCATATTTAAAAATAATAATAATATTTTATTTAAGGCACACTATAAAAAGAATGCACTCAAAATGTATTCTTTTTATAGGGTTGATTTTTCACTTGCTAATGATTTTAACAAATAACATGATAGGACTAGGAAAAATGCTGATGAGGTACCTCAACAATTGAAGGTTTTCTATGCCCATATGGATCCCTATTATCCTAATTTCACTTTCATTCTTCATCAGGATGAGAACCTACACTAGAGAAACTTGGAGGGTAATGTTATGTTGCCTTCTAATTGTGCTATTTCCTCACTATTCATGGTAGCATTGATGAAGTTGGGGCTTGAACCAGTAGCCCTAGAATACTAAGTGAAGAAACACCTCCCCAGAGACTATTAATCAATAGAAGCTAAACTTAGAAAAGATAAACTCATAGAGGCTTATCATGAAGCCTCCAAGGGCAAGAAGGTCCTAATCTCACTAACCTCATAGTAAAAGAAGGAGGATACCAAACTTCCATTAAGACAATCTTAGTTCTAGGATCCTTCTTCCTTTAGTGAGAATAATATTCCTCAATGGTTATGTTTAACCTTAGTAAGCAACCAAGGTAAAGGAAGAACTAGTTCTAAAACTAGAGGAATATCAAGGCCAAGATATTCCAACTATTCACTAAAAGAACAAATAAGGATTAAAGAAGGAGGGCAAGCTAGCATAATTCTTGTAGCTTTCCTTCCTTACCAACATTTTCATCATTAAGCTCTGACAAGGAGGAATGTGACTGAGACCAAAGAAGGAATGATTGAGACTAAGGTGGAGATGATAGAAGATCCCATTACAAATATGGAAGAAGGGGACATAGATAGTGATAATAAGAAAAGGAACATCATTAGGAGAGAAGGCATAGCAAGCCACATCAGAGGAGACATGATCATGATAAGGACCATCATAAGTATGAGCACTATAATGAACTACTGCTTGCTACTAGAAGATGATAAATATCTTAGAGGTAGTTCATATTTCCACTAGACATCAAAGGGATAGTTGGATCAAATAGCTTAATATAAACAACATCCCTACATTTGAAAGAGGTTATAATGCTAATGCACAAAATCACTTGCAATCCTTTTATGATGCATATACCTTGAAAAACATCCAGAATGATTAATAGAAGCTCAAACTATTCCCTAGGATACTCATTAAAGAAGTTGAAAGTTAATAACTGTCTTTGGAGCCAATATCTATCTGTAGATGGAGTACAGTATTAGAGAAATATAATGAAAAATATCAAACATACTCTAGGATTTTCAACTTGAAGAGACAAATTCAAGAATGAAAACTAGGAAATCATGAATCCCTTAATGTAGCCTTGGGAATGTACTATTTTATTTTACACCAATGCCAAGGCCATAGTTTCTCTCAAAGGAAGCAGCTTTGCCATGTGATAGATGGACTTAGGAATAATATTAGAAAGAAACTTGGGATTTATGCCTAAAGAAGATTATCAAAAATGATAGCCCATTGGATACAAAGGCTTATTGATCAAGTAGCAAAGGATGAAGAAGAATTGAAAAAGAAAGAAAGTATGGAGGAGTATAATAGTGATTTCTCCATTCACAAAAGGGAAGTATGTCTTTATAATCCTAAAATGGAAACATCACTAGAGAAGGTTATACAAGAAAAAATTTCCTAATTTAAAAATTTATCACAGACATATTGGTTAATGTAGATAAAATGTGAGACTCCTTGGATGAGGAGTTCTAAATTGCTCTTAAAATAATGGAAGAAAAAATAGAGCAAGGGAACTTGGATAAAGATAGAATAAGAAGAAAGGATGTAATAAAAGACTACCATTAATAGAAAGGTAAGGCTATGATAGTTGATAAGGTTATAGTAGTTGATGATGCTATAAATTTTAATGTAGGAGATTAAGGATGTAACATCTACTAATATGAATATTCTAAGGGATGTTGCCCAATACATTCATACTTGCAAAAATCTAGGGTCTATTCCTTGAATTCAAAGCTTGCTAAGAGGTAACCACCTAGGAGATTGGCAATAGTTCTACTAGCAATAATACTATCCAAGTGAAATTGCATTGCATCCTCAAGAGTATTATCATTAATAGCAAAACCCACTAGAGGTCTTGTAGATTTTTTTGATGTAAGCTAAAAGAATAGTTCTAAAACTTCTAATGGTAGGCTACTTTTGGCTTATCATATTCAGGAATGTACATCAATTTGTACAATTTGGTAAAAAATGTCGGAAAGATGGAGGACTAATGACTAGGAATGAAGGATCATAATAATGGATACAACCATTGGAACCATTCAATATATGGGGAATTGACTTTATGGGATGTATCACATAATGTTAAATAGAAAGTCTTATATAATTGTGATAGTTGATTATTGTAATAAGTGGGCAAAAGTAACTACAGTCAAAAATTATATAACAACTGTTGTAAAATTGTTTTAGTAACATGTGGTGAATAGTTTTAGAGTACATAAAATGCTAATATTAGAGAATGAGAATTATTTCACTAGCACTACATTTAAGAAATGAATGCAATGTCTTGGAATGAATCATAAATTTACTACACCTTACCATCCCCAAGCAAATGGATAAGCTAAAGCTACTAACAGGGGAATTACATGCATACTAACTAGAACCATCAGTACGTATAAGAAGGATTAAAACACTAAGCTTAATATTTTTTATGGACATATATATTAACCTAGAAAATTTCTATAGAGAATTTTTCATACAAAATTTTTAATGATAAATTACCAACCCTCCTAATTCAAGTAGAAATAAATACCTTGATCATAGCTTGTGCACTTGACTTAGATGTAGACTAGTGGACTAATCTTTCAAATGAGTAACAAGATTCATAAGATGTACTCCAAATGTTGACACAATAGAGTCCTCTACTCTAACCCAATTCATGTTACCCAAAAGACTGAATTTAAGATCTTATGGGAAGAATCCTACATAGTGCATGTCATGTACCAATTCAGCACTATGCAAGTCTATCTCTCAACAGATCCACAAAAATTGATCTTTATCAACATTCAATAGGTCAAGTCA